>CAVMGG010000695.1:0-59928 GCA_963680895.1 Fragum sueziense
GATAACCATAAAATCTGCAGATCGTCTACAGTTTTTGCAATTTTAACTTACAAACTTTGTTGACATGAAGAAAAAGTAGACTTCCGGTTCATGACAGGGGCCGTCCAAACATAATTACCTCCCTTTAAAGTCGTCTAGTAGCCCAAAACAAGCCCCAAATTAAGGTATTTTACGTGCAAGGACAAAGGCAAATTTGAACTCTATTTGCTGGTAAATGCTTCAAATTTCATACTAAAACTCAATCAAGGGCGTATTTGATCGTTCTCCGCAAAATTGTTGATTCCGAAATTTTCGTCGGCTGTTATTTTATGCAAACCAGCTTGATACCAAAGCCAAACGGCCCTACACGCTAGGTTTAGAACAAGTCCCCGCCCAATTATGCAAATTTCTCACTTGATTTTACTCTGATATCTTTGTACGAAAGCGTATGAAGTTGGCTAATTTCCCGGGTCGGATTTTTCACGCAACACCGATTGCGCAATAATTACATCTGGGCATGCGTGGTGGTTGCTACCTGGGGATGCTTCCTGCCAAGTTTGGTTGATATCCGTTTAACCCTTTCCCAAACAAAACCTGGTTTTGACGTCCCCAACAGAAAAGGCTTGGGAAAACATTGAGACAAAAGAAGAAAATGCTGATAATCAGCATTTTCTCCTTTTGTCTCGATATTTTCTATGCGATATTGTACACAAATCCAATGTTTATTACCATCCGTTTTTAGCAGCTTTTGAATGGATCCCGCGTCCATGATTTTACACTGGACCTTCTGCCTAAAAAAACGCGTTTATACGCCGACAAGATATCGATCTACATACACATTTCTTCTATTATTCAGATACGTTCGTAAAAATGCAAAATGAATTACAAAATCATAATAAATTTGATATTTTTGCTTACCGTTCTCTTGTCCCGAGAGAGAGCCGCCATTTTGTTTCCAACAATGCATTGCGTCAACGACAACCCGTATTCCGGGTCATTGGGTAGATCTATAAATAACATTGTGGGCAGTCTAAAAAAATACGAATATTACTCGCAGAGGCTGTGCTATGAGCATGTTCTAAAAATAGATCGCACTTTGTGGGTCAATATTTTATATATAATTATGGGTCACGAAAAAATTTTTTTCCATAAAAATTCGAATCATACTATTTGCAATAAAATTCAGATTCCAGATTGCCGGCGTTTTATGGGTCAAAATATTGATGACCCACAAACCACCAAGAGTACCCACAACGTGAGTCAGAATTTGACGAAATGACCCACAATACGCCTGTTAGATAACTATATATATATATATATATATATATATATATATATATATATATATATATATATATATATATATATATATATATATATATATATATATATATATATATATATATATATATATATATATATATATATATATATATATATATATATATATATATATATATATATATATATATATATATATATATATATATATATATATATATATATATATATATATATATATATATATATATATATATATATATATATATATATATATATATATATATATATATATATATATATATATATAGTTTTATACCTACCAACTTATTGGGACATGTGTAAATCTGACACTCGAAGTGTTGGGTCTTTGGGGGTATTTATTGGGTCCTACCTAAATATTGGGCCCAGACCCAATAAAATCGCGACCCAACAATTTCTTTCTTTTTATATACATTAGTACGGCTCAAAACGGGTTTACATCCTATGTTCTCATACATAACTATTGGGTCCTATTTTTTATTATTGGGTCGCCAGATATAGCCGAAATATCGAAACACCGTCTTTCGTATATATTTGTATATTCCCGCCACTCTTTGCGCATGCTCAGTGCCATCGAACTGGTACCCCGCTCACCTATACTTTTAAATGGTCGGAGACGGTAACCAGTCTATTTTGTCGCCATTTGCATTTTCGAAGACGGCTTTCCTGGCAAAATGGTTAGTATTTAACGCTGTTACTTATTTTATTTAATTATTTTGTTTGGCGAAATGTGTGAAAACAAACATTTGGATGAGGGAATTCTATCGGAAAAGCCTTTGTGCGACTTAGTCAGGTGGAGTAACAAAGTAATTCATCGAACAGGACCGAGAAATGTCAGTTCGGGAAATGTTTGAATTCGTTAACGTTAACGAACTCCTTTACAATTGATGAGTTCGTCAACTCATTTTCAAACATTTACAATGCTATTTTCGTCTATTTCTACCAATTTGATATAGCTGCGAAGCAGCGATAGCGTAGCCACAAACTTGACCGGTAGACCTGTTGGTTTGTGGCTGCGAGTCCGACCTCTTGATCTCTTTGGAGCAAGGAAAACAAGTTCTTGCATAAATATTATCTGTTTAAATAGAGATCTACCAACATATCTTATCAGAAGGCTTCAAGCAGATAGAAAAACATATTCCATGTCACAAATTAGCTTAAAAAGTATCACCAATAGTTTTTATAATGTTTTTTTCCCAACAGAAATTTCAAGGCTGTATCATACAGTGGCGGATCCAGGATTTCTATGAAGGGGGGGGGGTTGGATTATAATGCAAATAGGGGGGGGGGGGTTCTAGTGTTGCACAATTTTGACTGGAATTCTGCATGAAAATGAAATAATCAGGCTACAGAGGTTAGAACCCCCCGGAAGAACCCCCCTTGATCCGCCACTGTCATAAGATGGGTGGGTACTCCGCTTCAAAAACAAATTTACTTTTATTTGAAAATGCTTTCAGCTTAAAACTGTACTCAATTGACAGAAAAATTGTTAACTTCATTTTGTCAGGGGTCTCATTTGCAAAAATTTGGGGCCGTTATTGGGCCCCATTCCCAATGACAAAAAGTATTTTTTTGGCCAATTCTCTGGTGAAAATTCCCAATGAGGACCCATAATGCTCCCGCTGGCGATCGCCACTTGAGCCATTAGCGACAATTTTGAAAATGTGGCTCCGCCACTTGAGCCATTAGCGACAATTTTGAAAATGTGGCTCAAAAAAATGGAATGTGGCTCAAACGTTTGACTCCAACTTTTTACCGTATATTAATCGCCCTGACCCCATATAACATGAGTGTCAACACTTACTTATTGTTTAACATGAAAAATCGAAAATCCGTAATTGGCTTCCCCTAAACGGTCGAGTAAGCACACATGTTACAATTATCTGCACACATGTATGACCTTTATGTATTCATGCGGTGGCATTTAGAAAGAGACTACCCGTCAGTGTTAAAACCACATAACGTCGGTTTATTTACTTCGTAGATAGCGTTTTGTTTTCGTCGCATCATCCCTTTTCCCGCGCTTCCTGACGCGTGATTTTGTAAACAAACTGTAGTAACGTATCCATATTTGGATGGGGGAAATCACATGATTATATTGAGACTGGAATTGTCCTTCAGGAATATGGATAATTTACTTATGATAAGACAGGTACAAAAAATAGTTTTGAAAATATGAAGCAATATGGCGGACACGTAGGTAAAATCCAAAACAAATTATCAAGTTTTTCGCTATGATATCGCAGCTAAGGCGTAATAAAAAAAGTTGTGTGTTTCCGGTTACCCGACCGTGCCTATTTTTTTACCCCCGACCCTAATATTTTTAGCAATTTTTAGGGACATGTCTTGGTAAAAGTTCAATTCACCGAAAGTTATATCGCTACTAGGTCAATAAAAACCGATGTATTTCAGTAACGAATTTTGTATACTGATAATGGCGTGGTATTACCGATATATGATTGGGTAGATCTACATATTCTGTTATCCTTCCCCTACGATGCGTATCGTGTTACGATTTGAAATATGGGTTTTCCTGGAATCTTCGGTAGTTTCCGTAAATATATCAAAATGCACAAAAATTGTAGAAATGATTCTCAGGGCTCGCGCTGGCAATCGCCACTCGATCGCCGATTGACATGGCTGTCAACACTTACTTTTTTTTAAATTATGAAAGATTGATTGGCTACCGTCTAAATGGTCGAGTAAGCACACCATTTTAATATGTACAACTAAGCGTGACCTAATTCCTTTGTGTAATCGCTAGGCGGCATGGCAGAAATATACAAAGCGTCCGTGTTAAAACCATCTAACATCAGTGTATTTACTTCGTAGATAGCGTCTTTTTCATTGCTTCATCCATTTTCCCGCTCTTTGTGGACACGCGCGCATTTTGTAAACAAATCATAGTAAATCGTAACCTTATTTGGAAGTGGAGAAATCACGTGATGATATTGGAATGACTACGTCATCAAATGTCTGTGTTTGCGGCGTTTTTGATCTCGCTCAAAACATCGCATATGAGTAATAGATTCATTCTGTTTCCTGTTAGACTTTCGAGATTTTGGACACATTTTAAAATTTAATATCGGCATCTGTGATCAACTTTCAGAAAAAGAAAACTTAGATCTACCGTTACTTGAGAAATGAATGTTACTAGCGATGGTGTACAAAGCACACAGCATGTACTTTTTGCGTGCATGTAGCCTCTAGTAGACATCAATTTACTACATATTCGACAAACGACGGCGGAGCCAGGGGGCGGGGGTATTCGGTCGTCTGTGGCGGTATTGTTTTTCTTTTACCAAACCGAATGTCCAGAAAACATTCTGCAACTTTCGGAAAGACTGTCGGATTTCCTAGGGATTTCCTGTTCCGCCATTTTGTTTCCCTATTTGTCCCATTAAAAAAAAAAAAAATCCGACCTACCGTCCCTATTTTGAAATTTCATGTAACTGGAAACACACATATTTTTTTTTTTACGCCTAATGAAGCATGTGATAAAAAAGAGATGGGAAGGGAAAGCCTTGATTATGTCATCAAACGAGGACTCACTGTGTAACTGTTAGCGGCATTTCCTTTAATCTCAGACTCGGAAATCATCACATATGAGTAACGCAGGTTTACTATATGTTTCCATGTTTTTTTTTACTTTCGAGATTGTTTGACATATATTTATCAGACATGGCGAAGAAGCAGCAATCTTTGTCAGACATGCGGTCTGACAGTACTGAATAATCTGTCAGACCGTATAAAATTTTGTCAGACCAAACTATAACTCCCTATCTAACAGATCAAAATTTGTGTCAGACAGTTGGACTGACAGTAGCAAAAAATCATCAGTCCGAGGGAATTTTCATCAGACATGTCTGCTGGTCCGACGGTCTTCGCCATGACTGTATTTATTACCGACATCTCCGATCAACATTCAGAATTATGAAACCTAATTCTACCATACTTTTAAAAATGAGTGTTATTTAACCCTTTCCCAAATGACAAAATTTTAGGATGATCCACTTCAAAAACTGCTACAAATGACAAAATGGATGTTGTTAAAGATAGAATTTGTGTAAAATATGGCATAGAAAATATTGAGACAAAAGGAGAAACTGCTGGTTATCAGCAGTTTCTTCTTTTGTTTCAATGTTTTCCCAAGCCATTTCTATTAGGGACGTCAAAACCAGGTCTTGTTTGGGAAAGGGTTAAATTAGCGAGTGGAATTTAATACAACACAGACGACAAAGCAGACAAAATGCACTTTTGCATACATGTAGCCTCTAGCAGACAGATGAATTACTGTATTAGATTATTGCAGACGACGACAGGGGTGGGCGGGGCGGTGTAGTGTTCGTCAGTGGCGGGATGGAGGTATTCTTTGGCGATAGAAAGGGGGGGGGGGAACAGTCATTTGCTCCAGTGGTACAAAAATGGCTCAGAAATTTTCAAAGTGGCTCAAAGGGTGGCTCAAACTTTTTTTACCCATCGCTAGCCCTGCAGAATGCCCCATCTTGATTTACAAATATTTTGAAGACAGTTTTAGAGTAGATTCTAGAGTATGTACAAATGCATTTTACAGCACTACAGTCTAATTTGCAACTGAAACTGAGTGACAGTATGAATACAAACTTGACCAAATGTATGAATACAAAACCTGGCCCCAAACAAAAATTGGTAGCAAGACTCCTGCTTGTTGCCAACACAGGTTAAAGATGCGGTGATTGGTTGGTGGGCTATAGCCTCCCCCCTCCCCCCCCCTTCCCCCTACATTTGAAATTTATAAATATGGGACCTTAGAATCACCTAAAATTATTTTTTTATCAAATATAATCCAAAATAATAAAAAAAAATCTCTTTTTTTTTTATCACAACATTGACACATAGCTTTTCCGCATGACGCGGTATGTTTACAGGCTGGGTGCGCCATTAAAGGAGGTACTTTCTGTAAAAATAGCACCAAAGTAACTGTATTTCATATGACTTTAATCAGCCAATCAAAACAGGGAACAATTGGGGAATACCGATTACGTCACCAGCCGAGCGATAGCGGGACGACAGTCGGCTATTCCGTAGATCTGTCGAATGCCACCGAGTGGAATATTTTGAAAATTGCAATGCAAATCATGTTGCGTGTGATACAAAAATTTCAGAAAATCTTCAATGATTTTGTTACTAATATGGGACCAGGCACCTATTTTAATTCAGTTTGAAGCAGAGAAGGTGGACAGACATCACACATTAGATGGACATGGTGGATTTTTGAAAAATCAGCTGATAAAAAAGTTATTGAACAAAATTGTGGTTGATCAATAACTTTTAATTTAATTTTTCAAAAATCTTTAACGTCCGGCTTATTCCTGGCATTTACCCACCTTCTCTGCTTGAAACCAAATTCAAATTAATAAAGTACTTAACAAAAAAATAGATTAGTTTCTGCAATTCTGAGTCATGTGATTAACCACCATGATTATATTGGGAAATCTTCTAGTGTTAGGTCTTTGATCGAGAATGGTTAAAAGCGTACAAATTTAATAAAACTGTTTTCTTTCAGAATGAGTTTTTTAAGCAGTTTTTTTAAATAACCTTTCATCAAGGACAGAAACTTTGGTTGCCTGGCCCAAATGAATATGTGGAAATAGGGGGAAAACTCATCTAAAGCATAGAAAAGGTTAACACAAAACAAGACAAATCCGGTGTACAGCAAGAGCTTCTTTTCCTCAAATATTTTGAAAAAAAAATCAATGTCATGGATCAGGGGTCTTGCTACCAATTTTTGTTTGGGGCCAGGGGCCAGTGAAATTTGGGAAAATAGCGATGTTTATACCTAAATTGGGAAAAACTTAGACAAGTTTTTATTCATACCGTCACTTCTGCTGCAAATCAGACTGTAGTGATGAAAAATGCATTTGTATTTTGTACATAGGTCTACTCTAGTCTTGTTTAAGAATCTACTCTACCCAATAACGGCCCCAAATTTTGGCAAACAAGATTCCTGTGGATGTGGATACCTTAGTAATTGAAAACGGCGTAAACCCTGTTAAACCAACCATCCTTATGTAAATTTTTGTATTAGACATACTTAGGGTTTCAAAGTTTGGTTTAAACTTACTGCTTTATCAAAACATTTCTACACCTTTGTTACTTGTATCATATGGTTTATTAGCTCCACTGGCCGAAGGCCAGCGGGGCTTATGTCATGGCCCTGTGTCCGTCGTGCGTCCGTGGTGCGTCCGTCCGTGCATAAACAATTTTCAAACATCTTCTCCAAAACTACTGGACCAATTTCAACCAAACTTCACATGAATCATCCTTGCATGAATCTCTACCCAATTCCTTCAAAAGAATAAAATCTGTGCTGAACTTGAATTTTGATAAATTTAATTGAATTAAATTTTTGAAAAATCTTTAAAAAATCTTCCTTTCCAAAACTACTGGACCAATATTAACCAAACTTCACAGAAATCTTCCTTGCATGAATCTCTACCAAGTTCGTTCAGAAGAATAAAATCCGTGCAGAACTTGAATTTTAATAATTTTAATTGATTTAATTGATTTAAATTTTAGAAAAATCTTTAAAATTCTTCTTCTCCAAAACTACTGGACCAATTTCAACCAAACTTCACAAAAATCTTGCTTGTATGAATCTCTTCTTAATTCCTTCAAAAAGATAAATTTTGTGTATTATATAACTTAAATTTTAATTAATTTATTTGAATTAAATTTTCGAAAAATCATTAAAAAATTCTTCTTCTCCAAAACCACTGGACCAATTTTTACCAAACTTCACAGAAATCTTCGTTGCATAAATCTCTACCAAATTCCTTCACGATCAGATGAAAAGCTCGACCGCTGTGGGCTAGGCTTATTTTTCGCTATATGAAACATAGTATAATTTTAAGAAAATTTTACAAACATGTCTGCTCCTTAATCACTTATTGGATTTCATTCTGGTGTATCTTTGGATAGGCCAGTATTGTATTCTTTAAAGAAGTTCGTAGTCTTAGTCTAAATGTCTAAAAGCCAGTGGAGCGATACAGGGCCATCTTGGCCCTCTTGTTCATCTTCCTTCCAATTTCAGTATTGATGCTAGATCTACTACAACAAAGAAAGCGGAGAAGATCATCAATGATAGTGTTGAAAGAAAATGGACAAACTGCATTTTGAAATACCAGTGTGGTCACTTGTTTAGATGAGCGTGACATTAAACCTGAAGAGGAGGTGGCTTGTTACTATGGTGTGACTGGGACTGACAGCAACATATCTTGGAGAATGGTGAGTTCTTCTTAATTAAATATATATACAATTCAAAGCCAATCATGTAAATCATAGAAAATATTTCTACAAACAGAATGATTGTTGGCAACCTGATGAACTTATACAAGAGCCAGTTAATATTGCGATTAAGACCAGGCCCCCGTTTCTCGAAAAAACTTAAGTACATACTCATGAGAACATACTTAACTTCAAAAGAATACTCTCCAACGTATAAGGGTATTCAATTGAAGTTCACATGGATTTCTTGCGATTTGAGTACGGTGCTCAGACTTGAGCATGAGAACATATTTAATTTTTTTCGAAAAACCGGGGCCTGGATTTCATTATGGCGTGAATCATGATAGCATTCTAAACAAATATTGGATCATTTTATATACCAGTATTGGGTCATGTATATACCTTTTTCATCTCAATTGGAAACAAATATTGGGCAATTTTATATACTGGTATTGGAATAGGGTCATGTAATACTTTTTAGTCTATAGCAAAATTCTTAGTCATTGCAGAAGTCAAAGTGTGTAGTTGTCTTATGACTGTTGTTTTTTTTTTTTTTTTGTAACACAGGCAGTGCTTTAACAGATAATATTGAAAAAACTCACTTTGTACAAGTCCTGTTTAAGACTGGAGAGTCATCTTTGCTGATCTGATCAATCATAGAAAAGGTGAGAGTATTTTTCGGTATTCTTAGTTTATTATCTCCACTGGCCGTAGGACAATGGGCTTATGTCATGGCCATGAGGGAATATATGTGTAACTAACTTTTTGTTGAAATTTAGTTTTAGGTAAATATTTTGATTTTGTTTATCGCCCGTTAGCCAAGCGACCGAGAAATGGTCAGTTTCTAAGAAGAGAATGCCGATTTGCCAGTAATTTATCAAATAATTGGCTTAGTATTTCTACTTTTCTCTATGATCGATATTTTTTCTGATACAGAAACGTTCGATACGATATATCTATCGAACGTAAAATACCGGTTTTCGATATATATCGAGTACTGGTACGGAGCCCTAGTTGACATTGTAATGTATCATTCTCTATTATATTCTTCTAACAAAAATCTGATGAAAAACATGGTCGCTGTCGGCGGGGCATATTTTTATACGCCGCCGGAGGCGGACGTATATTGGCGTCATCTTCTCCGTCTGTCCGTCCGTCCGTCCGTCCATCCGTCCATCCGTCCGTCCGTCCGTACGTACGTCCACTTTTCTTGTCAACGCAACTCCTCCTAAGTTTCTGGCTGGATCTTCTTGAAACTTGGTCAATGTTATCACCTCAATTGGTAGATGTGCATGAAGGAAGGATTTTATGGTTCATTGATTTTTGCCTGAGTTATGCCCCTTAAAAACTTAGTCTCTGGGGCTTATTGAAATTGCAGCCTTGTCAACGCAACTCCTCCTAAGTTTCTGGCTGGATCTTCTTGAAACTTGGTCAATGTTATCACCTCAATTGGTAGATGTGCATGAAGGAAGGATTTTATGGTTCGTCGATTTTTGCCTGAGTTACGCCCCTTAAAAACTTAGTCTCTGGGGCTTATTGAAATTGCAGGCTTGTCAACACAACTCCTCCTAAGTTTCTGGCTGGATCTTCTTGAAACTTGGTCAATGTTATCACCTCAATTGGTAGATGTGCATGAAGGAAGGATTTTATGGTTCGTCGATTTTTGCCTGAGTTACGCCCCTTAAAAACTTAGTCTCTGGGGCTTATTGAAATTGCAGGCTTGTCAACACAACTCCTCCTAAGTTTCTGACTGGATCTTAATGAAACTTGGTCAATGTTATCACCTCAATTGGTAGATGTGCATGAAGGAAGGATTTTATGGTTCGTCGATTTTTGCCTGAGTTACGCCCCTTAAAAACTTAGTCTCTGGGGCTTATTGAAATTGCAGCCTTGTCAACACAACTCCTCCTAAGTTTCTGGCTGGATCTTAATGAAACTTGGTGGATGTTATCACCTCAATTGGTAGATGTGCATGAAGGAAGGATTTCATGGTTCATTGATTTTTGCCAGAATTATGCCCCCTTCAATCTTAGTCTCTGGGGCTTAATGATATTTCAGCCTCGTGAATGCAATTCCTTCCAGGTTTTTCACTGGATATTTATAAAAACCTTTTTGTGAACACAATTTTTTAAAGGTTTTTCAGTGAATATTTATAAATCCTTGTCAATGTCATTTTTTTGTCTCAAGTTTTATAAGTGGCGGCGTATATTGTGACGATGGCACTCTTGTTATGCCCTTGTATTGAAAGATCGGGGGCATATTGTTTTACTTGCGTCTGTCTTTCTGTCTGTCCGTCCGTCTGTCTGTCCGAAAACTTAACATAAAATACTTAACATTGGACTTTGTTCCAATAGTAGTTGACATACAATGCTCAAATTTGGTATGTAACTTAATTTCAATAATATCTATCTGATACATGCAATATGACTGTCCTCATGGTCATCCGTTAACCCTTTACATAAAAACTTAACATTTTAGAAAACTTAACTTAAAAACTTAACATTGACCTTTTCTCCAAAAGTTGTCGACATACAAAGCTCAAATTGCATGTGCCGTAATTATTCTAATAAACTCCCGGGTGTTTATAATAAACATGGTCGATGGAAAAGTAAGGGGTGGGCGTTTATTAGAGGTATTCTAATTTGGTAGTCAAAATTTGCGAACCAATTGTCAATTCATGGACTCGAAGTTCAGCAAGTTAAATTTTGGCAAAGTTTGGTAATAAGGACTGCAAAATACGATTTTTCGATGAAATTTCTTCATTTCCAACAGATTTAGGGCAGGACAAATTCTTTTTCATTGAATTTGCTTTTGGAAATGATCTTTGGTTATGACTTACATTATTTAAATTCGGAATCATGGGATGGGTGTTTATCAGAATCACCCCTTATTGCTAAGATTGTGATTGAAACCAGTAGATTTTCAGCCAAGATTTGGGAGATGGGCGTTTATTAGAATATGGGCGTTAATTAGAATAATTACGGCAACTTTTTCTATGGTATCAATCTGTTCCATGCAATTTGACCTTCCTCAAGGTCATCCATTAATATTTCACACAGATATTTCTCGACGAGACCTTTCATTTGGGACCATGACCTTTGACCTAGTGACCTTGACCTTGGAGTTTGACCTACTTTTCAAAAACTTTAACCTGGCCTATATCTCAGTCATTTTTACAGATACTTCACACATGGATACTTCTCAGCAAGAGCTTTCATTTGGGACCATGACTTTTGACCTAGTGACCTTGACCTTGGAGTTTGACCTACTTTTCAAAAACTTTAACCTGGCCTTTATCTCATGCACTATTATAGATAGAGCCTTGATATTTCACATAATGATTACTTCATGCTATGACCTTGACCTTGAGACTATGACCTTTGACCCAATGACCTTGACCTTTCACTTTGGACTCTTTTATTTCGTGACAAGCTCTTGTATACTCTTGTCTTGACAAGCCAAGTTTAACCCATTACCAAACAACAAAAATAGTAATGTTGTCCTAATTGAAACCAGTTGCAGACAACATTTTCAATATGATCAAATTTTGAAACTTTGTGACTTTTGGGATAGAAAATAATTTTTGAAGTCAATGATGACACTGTTTGCACAGAATCACAGGGCCAGAATACCTCAGTGGTATTCCTAGACAAAATATTCTTATCCTTTATCGAGGGAATGTTTCCTAACCCTTATTGCAATTTGATTTTGTTTTACAACCTTCTATACCCTTTCACAAACAAGTCGCTAGATAAAGAAGCCGATTTTCATTATAAATAAGTCATTCTTTGACAAGTAACTATTCCTGTCCTCATAGATGCCTCCCTTCAGACAAAATATCCCATTTTAATTAACCCCATTCCTGACAAATAATGTTTAAAGGGGCATATGCTAGGTTTTTCAGGGATCAGAACAACATGGGGACAGTCACAGTTTATATTGTGGTGTGGTACATTGCATTATCTAGTGCCAAAAAGAAAAGAATTTTAGTGCTGGCACCAAGTTTCTCTATCAGCTTTTCAATTTTGATGCGTAAATTATGCATGTATTTAAACCTGATTTAGTCATCGTTTTATATAATAATATTGGGTCATCTATATATTACTATTGGGTCATCATGTTGTATATATCATTAATGGGCCAAAGATCCAACTTTTAAGTTTTGGATAGACTTCAATATATGGAAAAGTGCAATGGTAGCCATATTTATGGAGTTATTCAAATGGCCTTTTGTTAATTTTCATCTTGCTTTTGTCCAGAGCATAACTCAAAGAGCGTGCAAGGTAGAATCATAGATAGATCTTATTACTGGGTATGTTTACATCATCAAAATGCCACCGTTTTGTATATAATAATATTGGGTCATATATATACTACTATTGGGTCCACATTTTGTATATATATATATCATTATTGGGCCAAAGACCCAACTTTTACCAAACTTGATAGGTGGATATACTTCCAATATAGAGAAGTGCAGTGCACAAAAGAGGAAACCATTTTTATGGAGTTATTGTCCTTTGTTGATTTTCATCTTAATTTTTTATGCACCGATCTGCGAAGCTCTTGTTCATTTAGGGACATCAAAACCAGGTCTTGTTAGGGAATGGGTTAAACTTTTGCAGTCTGGTAATGCTTTAATTACATTTTCTGCCATTTCAGAAATCATGTGCAAGGATTATGTGGATGATGGATACACCACGGGTGTTTGACAACTTGCTCACAAAAATTGAATTCCACTCGTAGCAATAAATGTGACACAAAACTTGAGCCAAATCCAAGACACCCCAACTTGACATTGGAAGGTCTCAGAATTTTGAGTCACGTTGACACAGAAGATGATGTTTTGTGTATTTGTAAGTTCATTTACTATTTCGTTGTAACTATTTCGATCTTTTGTCATGCTGAAATCAGAATATTATATCGAAAGATTGTGGGCATATTGTTTTACCGTTGTCTGGCAGGCCGTCTGTCCATCTGCCAGTGGGAAATGACAACAGTAGCCATTTCAGGGACTGGTGTTTCACAAAAAAATCTTGTTATGGCATTTGCTTGTGGCAGTACATAAGGGACAATAATCAACTTTCACTGTAAGCTTAAAGATGCATTCTCACCCATTTATAGCTCCACTGGCCAAAGGCTAGCTGGGCTTATGTCATGGCCCTGTGTTTGTCGTCCATGCATCTGTCCGTCGGTATGTAAACTTTTTCTTCAAATTCTTCTTCTCCAAAACTACTTGACAAATTTCAACCAACTTTTACAAGAATCTTCCTTGCATGAATCTCTTCTAAATTCTTTAAAAAAGACAAAATCCGTTTAGAAATTAAATTTAAATGAAATTAATTAATTCAAATTTTTGAAAAATCTTTAAGAATCTTCTCTAAAAGTACTGGATCAATTTCAAGTTCAACCAACCTTTACATGAATCTTCCTTGCATGACTCTCTTTCAAGTTCCTTAAAAAAATTCCAAATTCAAATCTTAGAAAAACCTTGTATACACTCTAGAGGTCACATTTTGCCTGATCAATCTGAAATTTGGCCTGAATGAGAGTCTTGATCAAATCTGGTACAAGTTCAAATTTGGATCCACTGTGGTAAAAATAATGTGGTCACAAGGTCAAATCTCAGGAAATCTGGTATGCACTCTAGAGGCCACATTTTTTTTCCTGATCAATCTGAAATTTGGTCAGAATGATGATCAAAATGAAATCTGGGATGAGTTTAAAATTTGGTCTACTGGGGTCAAAAACTAGGTAACGGGGTCAAATCTTGGAAAAAACCTTGTATGAATTCTAGAGGCCCAATTCATGATGTAATTCTCTAATTGAAGCCGCTGGAGGGATACAGGCCATCTTGGGCCTCTTGTTCAATTATGTTTTCCGATGTTATTATCTTGTAGGCAGTCAAAAAGAGTCACTGTCAATGAGCAGTAATGGACTAATAGGTTAAGAATGCATAACTCTGTGACATTGATTTCAGAGTGAAAACAATGGTAGAGATATAGATGAGGAAGTGAAGACTAGAATAAGAAACATCTACATTGATGAGTTCATACGACCTTTGAGATGGCGAGTGGTACGATGGGCCCAATGATGAAATATCCTGAGAATGACTAGGTTTTGGAGTTCTATAAGGCAGAGAGGGAGACTGAACTTGCCGGGGAAGACTGGGATTGTGAGCAGACTGTGAATATCTACGAAAGAATATGAGGTAATAATGCAGATAGAAAAAGAGCTAAGCCTGAAAGACTGCACATGTAGTAACTGTATTATTTAGATAAACCAAAAAAATGATATCTGCTCATTTTTAGCTCCACTGGCCGTCAGGCCAGCAGGCTATTGTCATGGCGCTGTGTCCCATGTGCGTCCATCAGTCAACTCGTCAACCTTTTCTTTCAAAATCTTCTCAAAAACTACTGAATAGATTTAAACGAAATTTCACAGGAATTAACCTTGTATGACCTCTCAAATTCCTTCAAAAAACTTTTAATTGAACTAGAAAGACCCGAGATATCTGCCCTTGAATGTCAAGAACAGCTGTTTTGACTTTGTTTTCACTTGAACAACTACAAATACTGACCAATCGAGTCAAAATTTGGACATGATGTTAGCAATCATTAGATCCTGCCTTTGTGTAATTTTCATCTTGATTGGAATCTTTGATTCTGAGTTATGTGCCCTTGAATTTGAAAAAATGGATATTTTGATCTTGTTTTCTCTATAGTAAGCATAAATATTTTACCAATCAAGACAAAACTTGGACAGAATTGAGAAAAAAATGTTTTACCTTAAAATCTTCATTGCGTGTATATTTCAGCTTGACCAGAATATTTTTCTTTGTGATATCTAGGTCATGATGAAAAGAAGATCATGCCAAACTATGTCACTAGGTCAGATGATTTAAAGTCCTTTTTGCTCTAGAAGTTCCAGTTTTGGCTTATATCTTGTGAAAATTGCTCAGAATCTCTTTTTTGAGGATGTCTAGGTGCACTTTAAAATTGGGTCAATTGGGGACAAAACCTAGGTCACCAGGTCAAATTTTATGAAATTCCCAGTTTTTCTAAATTATCATAAAAATTGTTCAGAATGATTTTTAGCTAGACTTTTCGAAGAAAATGAGAGCTTATACTGTCACCCGGGCGTCGGCGTTGGCGTCGGCGTTGCAACCAAGGTTAAAGTTTTTTCAAACATCAATAACTTCCATACTATCAAAGGGATTCAACCCAAACTTGGAATACTTATTCACCATCACACCCTCTACCTTACTATCAGGGCCCATGACCCTGGGACTCTATTTGGAGTTATGCCCCCTTTATACTAAGCAACTTAGAAAGTCGAGCATGCTGTCTTCGAACAGCTCTTGTTTCAATGACATAAAGGTCATGTAAAAAGTAGGTCATGCAATGTCTTAAACTATGTCATTAGATCAAATGTTGTAAAATCGTTCTTTTTGCTATGGAAGTGGCCATTTTGTCTAAATTGTTCAAAAAATTGCTCAAAATGTTTTTTGATAATAATATTTTGGTCATGAAAAAAGTGGGTCATGCGAGGTCTAAAACTAGGTCACAAGGTGAAATGTCAAAAATCCCTTTGTTTAGTCTAGAAGTGCCATTTTGTTTTAAACCTTGTAAAAATTGTTTTTCATGTGGATATCTAGATCCTGCTAAAATGTAAGTCATGTGAAGTCAAAAACTAGGCCACAATGTCAAATGTAATGAAATTCTTCTTTTTACTTTCAAAGTTCCAGTTATGGCGCAATTATTGTGAAAATTGCTCAGGATGCTATTTTTGATGTCTAGGTAATTGAAAACTTGGGCCATGTGATTTCAAAAACTGGGTCAGATCTTGTAGTTGCTGTAAGAATCACAATATTTTCTCAATCATTATGAAAATTTGTGCAAATTGTTTTAACTTTATGACATCTTGGTCATGTGAAAAGTGGGTCATACTACATCTAAAATTAGGTCACTGGGTCAAATATTGTATTTGCTCATTTATTGTGAAATTTGTTCAAAATGTTTATCTTGATAATCTCTAGTTTATTCTGCATGTAGTATGTCTCAAACTTCTCTCAGGTGAGCACTCTAAGGCCATCTTGTACTTTGTTTTTGCTCAAAGAACTATGAGTTTTGAAAAACTTAGATTGGACTTAGTCAAAACTTAGATTTGCTATAATAAGAAATTTAGGCCTGTGGAGCGATTCAATCCCTTCAGGGCTTTCTAGTTGATTAATCCTAATCTAATGGTTGATGTTGCCATCATCAGCAATCCACTGTCAGACTAAAGACCTTTGGATGAGACTTTGAATTTATATAACCTTGTTTCAAATTTATCATACTTTAAATTGATTATAGTGTTCTTTAAAATTCACATCAACTTAAAATTGTCATTTGCAAGACCTTTCCAAATAGAACAGTCCAAAAATTTGCTGAATGCATTACGGAATCCAGCAAATATTTTTATGTTCTATTTTCAGTAAAATGGTGCCTTGGGGAAAAACTGCTGAAGCCTTTTTAAGGAACATTCGAACTGTACCTTAATTGTGTCGGAGGGACATCTGATAAAAGATTTATTGATGTCAAAACAAAATTTTATCTGGTCGTCAATAACTTTTTTAGCTCACCTTAGCACAGTGTGCTCAAAGGTGAGCATTTGTGATCATTGAATGTCTGTTGTTTGCGTCAACAATTACATTGTTAGCACTGTAGATGGCACAATATTGGCCAATTATTCATAAACTCTTATCAAAATATTTGTCTGGTCATAAGGATGAAAATGGGAACATTCTCATTTATACCATGGATGTAAAAAGGGACCTAAAAGACAAAATCCTTGTTAGCACACTACATGCTACAGTTTTGGCCCAATGTTCATGAAACTTAGAATGTATGTCTAGTCACAAGAATGAACTATTTGAAAATGGGAATGCTCCATTGGCTATCACGGGCAAAGATGCCTTAAAGGGGGACGAGCTAGGCTGTCGAAAATGCAAATGGCACAATAATTACAAACCAGAAATAACGTTTGAAATCACCAACCTGAAGGGGTAGATCATTTATGTCCATTGATACCACTCGTCGAGCTTTATTAAGTATTAAAATCCAAGTCAATTAATAACATGCTGGTCGTCCTTGTTTTTGTTTTGTAACGGCTACATATGCCCAACCTTCAAAAATCAATTATGTCAGAGATACGTCATCTGTGCTCAGCGAGATTTAACACGCCGTACAACCGGCTGCGTAGAAAGTCAGCGAAGACAGATTCGGCATCTGATGTCATGTGCATGGTAGGTGAAAAGGTCAAATGAATTTACTTTTATAAATAAACGAAAGGATCTTTGGTATTCTATAGTTGATAAATACGCGTATTAATGTTCAGTGCTTGTACAAAATAAACCTTTTCAGGTATTCCTCGCAAATAAGGTCACAATCATCGACACAGCCGGTTGTACGGTGTGTTAATATTGCGGAGGTGTGTCTCGTTGACCTTGACCTTGTCTTGAAGTAAAAATAGAATGTGTAAACACGCTTGTAAAGGATTGATCTATAGCAAAGGAAAGATGTCTTTTCGCCGAGATTGAGGTTTTTATGCATTGCAAATTGTTTTTCCATGCACAAATATGAGTTCCCGAACAGTTCGGAAGCATAAAAACATAGAATGAGCCCCTTTAATGACAAAATTTTTGTTAGCACTCTAGAGGCCACAATTTTGTTCTAATGTTTATGAAACTTGAGATCAGAGTGTTTGTCACAACCATGAAGTCTGAGGAAAACAGAAAAGTCCCATGGGATAGTATTGGAAAAGGGGCCTTAAAGACAAAATCCTTGTTAGCGCTTTAGAGACCATAACGTTTGTTCAATATTCATGAAACTTAGTCAGATTGTTTGTCTAGTCACAAGAATTAATCCTATCTAAAATAGGAACGTTCTTCTGGATATCACAGGAAAAGGTGCAATAATTTCTCACCTTGTGACATCTTAGTTCAGGTGAGCGATTAAGGACCATCATTGTCCTCTGTTTTATCATGGACTGTTTAAAAGAGCAGCCATCACAACCAACAAATTCCATTTTTACACATCTGCTTAGGATCAGTTTTGTATTACCTCTTTCCCAAACAAGACTTGGTTTTGACGAATATATTGTAAAAGGCTTGAGAAGGATTGGGAAGAAATATCGATTATCAGCCTTTTCCGCTTTTGTCTCAATATTTTCTGGGCTTTATCACATATAATTCTGTTATTTATCACACTTGGTATCAATTTTGCTTGTGGCAGCCTTCAAATTGGACAACCTTTTCTGTTTGGGAAAGAGTTGATATGATTTTTGAAGATTTTCTGCAGTTGTTGAGTTTCACATTTCTCGATATATTATCTAAAGCATTGTCCTTTAAAGCCTGCTGTATTGTAGTGTTTTAATGTTAAACCTGGGGAAAACCCGTTACCACACAGGGATGCCTTTTAAAAATATCGTAGAAAATGAAGAAATTGCTTTTGACGAGCAGTATGATGTATCTTTTTTTCCTATAACGATTTTTTCATATAAATTTTAATCTGATATGTCTTTATGTCATTTTGAAATTGCCGTCTGCAACACCTTAGAATTTAGCAGGAGAATTACACCATGACTACATGTACCAAAGTTGAAATTGACCTTTCCCCAATCAAGAACTGCTTTTGAAGTCTGTAGTAGGAAAGGCCGAGGAAAACATTGAGACAAAAGAAGTAAATGCTGATAACCAACATTTTCTAATTTTTTCTCAATATTTTTATGCTCCCCGAAGGGAGAGCATATAGTCGCCGCTTTGTCTGTCCGTCCGTCTGTCATTCCATCCGTCCGTCCGAAGCGATTTCTCCATAACCTTTGGGCCAAATCAAATGAAACTTACCATGTGAACTACCTATGACATAATGCCGATGCACTTTTTCACAGTTTTTGGATTTGAGGCCTCGTCATGGGAAAAGGGGACTTAAGGTCAAATACACTTTTTCTCTAATTTCTCATAGTCTAATGGTCAGAATTTGATGAAATTTCATAGCTCAGTCGGTTACGTCGGAGTCTGTCAATCCAGGGGTCTCGAGTTCGAACCCCGGCTCGGCCAGTATCCATTCTGACATTTGACAAAAGTCATCTGTCTCTCACCAATGGGTGTGAATCATCTATGTGAGAGAGCAGCTGGAGGCTCGGTTTGGATATTGTGGTTGTACTGGTGCGAGAAATACCAGGAACCCACGGTTAGGTGCTCCAGCCGCCGCGATATGACCCTGGTAGTTGAAAACGGCGTAAAACCCCAATAAACTCAAACTTGATGAAATTTCATATTTGAGTAGCAAATCAGATGCCCTTGACAATAAACTGCTCTCCATGGCATACATTTATTGTGACAATGCCTTATTCGGGGAGCATTGTCCGTCTTTGAAGGCTCTTGTTTCTGCTATTTTGTAAAAGATTTGTTGGTTTCAACACCAATTATATTGTCATCTACAGCATTTTTCCATGCCATTTACCCGTATTTGAATATGCAGACAAGTAAGTTTGTCAATAATGTACACAAGTATTTAGTTATGAATTAGTCAACCTGTAATGTCGGCTTAGCAAAAAGATGTAATCAAGTCCATAAATCTAGCTAGTGGACTGGATTCAAGGATTTGCTGCATGTGGTAGATCTTAAAAACACTTGATAAAAAGTTACCAACCAATTTTGGTTAATCATCAGTCTATCATTAAAAATGATGCTTTGGAAAAAATAAATGCCAACCAATGAATATTTCGCTTAAATTTAAGCTGTGTCGGATAATTTTTTAGAAAAAATAGGTGGGAGTAAACATGATGCTGCCATACTGTGTGCTTTTTTCGTTGTAATTTTAGCTCCACTGGCCACAGGCCAGTGGGGCTTATGTCATGGCCCTGTGTCCGTTCGTGCATGCGTATGTGCGTGAATCTGTGCGTGCATCAACTTTAATTTAAACATCTTTTCCAAAACTACTGTACTAATTTCATCCAAACTTCATAGGAATCTTCCTTGCATGAACCTTTTCCAATATGCTTTCAAAGAATTAAATTCCATGTAAAACATGAATTTTAATCAGATTAAATTGATTAAATTTTCAAAAAGTCTTTAAATTCTTCTCCAAAACTATTGGACCAATTTCAACTAAACTTCACAGGAATCTTCCTTGCACAATTCTCTTCCAAATTCCTTCAAAAAATAATTTCTGTTTAGAATTGAAATTTTTAAATAAATTGATTGAATTGAATTTTCGAAAAAATCTTTAAAAATCTTCCTCTCCTAAACACCTTATTGGAATTAATTGTAATTTAGCCAGAATGTTCAATGTACAGTTCTCCACAGAATTCTTTTAAAAAAAATCATCGAATGAAAAACATGGCCACTGTGGGCTGGGCTATTTTTTGCTTCATGAAATGGTGTAATTGTAAGAAAATTTTAAAAACATTACTCTTCCATAACCACTTATTGGATTTCACTGTGGTGAAACAGGAATCTTCTTTGGATATACCTCTTTTGTATTCCTTAAAGAAATTCATGGTCGAAAAGTCTAAAAGCCAGTGGAGCTATATAGGGCCCACATGGCCCTCTTATTAAAAGGTTGGTTCAAACCGATAGATATTTAGTTACGTACAGTTTTGTTGTTAGAGCAATTTGAATTTGAAAATGAATAAAAAGAAAATAAAGATTTAAACGTATTAACATGTCTGTGCTTTTACGTATGTTCCAGACAGTTTTTAAAACTGAGAGATTACTCACTATTAACTCTCCCGAATTACTGACTTATAAGACTTGCCCATGTTAATCACTGGTGGTGAACTCGGCCAAAGCGAGGGACGTTTTTTTCGCGAACAATGTATTCCGTCGGTGTTGTTATAAAATATCGTAACTACGGCTTTATCGAAGCCGTAGCTACGAGATTTTATAACAAAACCGACAGTTTGTCAATACAAAACGGTAAACCCGGTCTGTTTCTAGAACAAGTTCATTGTCATTAGAAAAAAAATCTATAAACTCACATTTAAACGCAAAATATCTATACCTTGT
The DNA here is from genome assembly GCA_963680895.1 of Fragum sueziense. NCBI lineage: Eukaryota > Metazoa > Mollusca > Bivalvia > Cardiida > Cardiidae > Fragum > Fragum sueziense. The sequence continues at coordinate 21,620 of CAVMGG010000695.1, forward strand.
TGTAGCGAAAAACGTCGCTAGTTCACCACCAGTGTTAATCGAAACTCTGGAATTATAAAAAAAAAAGTTATGTCGGTAACGTGAGATTGATTGAATTTTAGTTTGATATAGCAGAGAAAATGATGACCAAAGTCAGAAAATACTGATAATCAGCAATTTCGTGGGCGTGAAATCAAGGTCTTGTTCGGCAAGGTTTAAACCGTGATATGGCATTACTTGGGCAGTGGAACAGCATTTGAGTGCAATAATCCGTACATGGCATGACTAAAATTGTTACCACGTCCAACATCAACAACGTCTGATAGATTTGAGACGTGATGTAGACGTGATATAGACGCGATATGAACGAAGAGTTGTATTTGACCGGACCCTCATGACATGTGGGTCCAACTTTTCCACGGGGGCGGATTTGGTGCAATTGTAACGCGCTGGACTTGTTACACAATGGTCGCAGGTTCGAATCCCACGCCTCTCCAGTCTTTCGGATGAGACTTTAAAGCGAGGTCCCGTCTCTATATGACCTTAGCAATTGAGTGGGACGTTAAATCTCCATTAGCCTTAGCCAACTTTTCCACGAAGATTAATGTAAAGACATTATCATATGTACACAAATCCGCACCCACATCACGGCCGGAACACGTCAAAAATAGTCTGTCATACCGCGCATTTTTGGATGCCTACTTGCATGTGACTAAGCCTTAAGGAGCGGTCAAAAACAACTTCGCGTTCACATCGCTTCACTGCTACTCACTGTCTTGACGATGTAGGCCGTGATGTGGCAGTGCATAAGCCTTTCCCAAACAACAATATTTTATGACGGTCCACTTGAAAGCTGCTGCAGACGATAAAAGGATGTAGATGAAGATTGAAATTGAGTATGATATAGCAAAGGAGGTGTTGGGACAAAGTCAGAAAATGCTGATATTCAGCATTTTCTTTCGCTGTCTCCATATTTTCCTAAGCCTTTGCCATTATGGACGTGAAATCAAAGTCTTTTTCTGGAAGGAGCTAAGCCGTGATTTGGCAGTACTTAGGCAGTGGAACAGCAGTCGAACACAGTGTGTTCAGAACTCGTCAAAATTGGTCTGCCGCACAGCTTATACTGGACCTCAGAAATTACGCACCACTTTTTCTTGTTTTGTATTTTTTCAACAAAATCTTTCATGTTGTTGGCACAATGTTATTTGGTATCCGCCGGACATTAGCCATGCACAAAAAACACTGTCATTCGTGACGCTAGCCGTCCAGACTTGGTAAACAGGTTTTCTGCACGTGCCGCAGTATTGACGTGCACAAACCAGCATATCGGTGCATATGGTACATGCAGTCGATGAAAGAAAGAAAACGCCCATACGTTCAATGCTTTAACCCATTACCAAACGGCAAAAAATTGGAATAGTCCAAATTCAAAGAAGTTGCAGACGACAATATTAAGTGTATGAAATTTAAATTGTTTTGGCCTTTTTGGGTAAAAATATGGGAAAAGAAGAAATTGCTTGTCACAAGCAATTTCTTCATTTTCCACAATGTTTTCCTATGGCATTTCATCACAAGACTTTTGGCTGGCCTAGAGAACGTTTCCAACAAATTGGGACAGTACTGCGCTGCCCGGAAAGGGGTGCGGCAATGGTTCCAACTGCAGCTCAAAATGTATGCTTGTTAAAGTGCGAAGTGATTAAGGAAAAGTGGATTGTCATGCCAGCGACCAGAATCCGAAATGTGGTCAGTTCCATGCACTAACGAAGCACAGACTGTATTTCTCTATAAAGTGGCCCTGTGCAGTTCTGGTTTTGTGACTCACTTTTAGAGGGTAGTCACGTTTGCGCTCTCGTCACGCTTGATTGCCTTAATGTAGCGAAGCAATTTTTTTTTATCAGAAACGAATAAACTGATATCAGTTTGGGTAGTGGTTGTACAGTTTGAAAAAGTAACACGATAAAGAAAGATATGGTGAAAATGTCAGTGGTGCGTTATTTCTGAGGTTCAGTATATTTTTTAACACAATTGCATGTGACCAGGCATTAAGATGCGGTTAAATACCACGCTGCGTCCATATCGCATCACTGCTAATCATTGTCTTCTTTCTAGCTCACCTGAGTACAAAGTGTTTAAGGATGAGCTATTGTAATCGCTAACTGTCCGCACGTCCGTCTATCTGTCCGTCCGTCTGACCACAATATGAAAAATAATTAATAAGATTGTGTTTGAATAGACATTTATAGAAAAGTCAAAAGAACATATATTACATTAAGAAAGTTGTGAAAGTTTTTTCCTTTCGTAAAATTTTACAAAATGTAGTAATGATTGTTTTGCACTAAGTCCTTTGATATCGCTCTATGTTGTGGTTTCCTGGTTTCTTTCATTTTGCACAGAAAAAAGTGCACAGAACTTGTGTGTGTTTCATACATATTATATATATGACCCAATAATAGTATATATATGACCCAATAATAGTATATATATGACCCAATAATAGTATTTGATGACCCAATAGTAGTATATACATGTATATATACATTGAGGACCCAATAATAAGGTACATTTGTATATTCATGACCCTTTATTGTATCATTTTTTTAAGTAAAAATGGAGGCATTTCTGTATTATAGTCCCTCTTTTTTGCAGCCCTGTTGCCGTTTACATTCGATTTCGCATGTGGTTATAAAGACCATTCGTAATGACGTAACGTGTGGACGTCTCGAGTTTTGCAAATCACTGATGCTGCCAAGTTTTTGAAATTGGCTCAAAATTCCGATACTCTGTTTCTCTCACAAAAACGTCAGACGACGTCTTTCATGAGCATCACAGTCTGGAATATGCATATAAACGTGCATTTTTACATATACGTATCAAATAACGCGTTAACGTCGAACGTCCGTGTGTGTGTGTGTGTGTGTGTATTTAAAGACACTAAGTCGGGTCCATACAAGAGATATTTCATGTAAATGTCTTCAATATAAACTAAAAATTAATAAATTCAAATAAATAAAGTAAAGAAATACCACACAATTACTTTTTCACGTTACTACATGTTGTTTTGCCGTGCATATGACGGGATGTTGTACTGAACTGTTGTTCCACTTCCTAAGCACTTTTTCATCATGGCTTAAAGGGGCTCATGCTAGATATTTAAGGTTTGAGAAAAAGATCGGGCCGTCAGAATTTGCGTCATTGAATGGTACACTGCATTATCAGAGATCAAAAGGAAAATAATTTTAGCTAATTTTACCTATCAAGGTCCAGTTTATCAATGTTCTCCAATTGTTGCTTTAATTAAATACTAAGTTACTAAATTAACTTCATTCGAATTTCGGACAGAAATGATTACTCAGATTGGTCAATCCGTACTACAGTTCTTGATTTCTTTTACCTGATAGTATGTTCAATGACCTAACATGACTGTAAAAAGTAAAAGTTGACAGTGAAAAACAGTGGCGCGATGTGGACGCAGAGTTGTATCTGGTTACATACAAGTCCGCGTCCAAAAATATGCTGTACGATAGACCACTTTTGATGTTTTTCCGGTCGTGATGTTGTATTTAACTGGACCTTGTCAGATACGACTGTGTTAAAATACCAATGTTTACGTGTTCCAGACACAGAATTTCACTTAAACACAAAATAAACTGTGCAGTTTGTACCTTTAGACTTTCTCAGAAATTACGGATAGAATTTTGTCGACAGACGCAAAATGGGCACACCGCCATGACAGTAGCTCACTGGCCGTCACCCGTTGGCCAGAAGCTAAAAATTGGGATTTTTTTCCTAATTAATTTTGTTGTGACTATTTTTTTGTCAGACACAAACTACAATGTCTGTTATCTTTAGGTAGTCTGTACAACCGTCAATATTTATATTTATGTACATTAATTCAATGCAGCTTAACTACACTCAGGGACACTTTAAAGCAACAGTGAACACTAACATTTCTCCTAATAATCAAAACAAGAGATTCTCAGGACAGTCAAGCGCTACTATCAAGTGCTGAATAGTAAAAAAAGCCCGAAGAGGGTAAAAATTCCTTTTAACAAATGTCAGAGTAACGAATCGTTGTTTAGAGCCTGATATTATGGTCACAAAAACATGTGCAAAAATTGAAAGGAATTGCCGTTACATAAAAAAATGTTATCAAAGATATATGGAAGTTGCACATAAGTCCATAAGGGTAAAAATCCACCAATTCACGTAATATTAGAGTTATGTGCCTTAAGGCCTGATGACATGCAAGTATGTTTCCAAAAATATATGTCGGTATATACATGATATACATGTATCATACTTAATCTCACCAACTTATTGGGTCTCTACTCTGAAACCCATTTATTGGGCCCAACCATAAATAGCCGTATTATGGACATGTACACGGGTTCAACTTTCTTACTACTGTCTTGATAGAACATGTACGTATACCAATATAAATGAGTCTTTAAAGTTACGTGTCATATTGTTAACATGTCCTTTATTCTCTTTGAATAAATACCCTGATTTTGATTAAGATTGTGAAAGTCAAATTTTGCAACGAAAGACCAGGCCCCGGTTTCTCGAAAAAACTTAAGTATAATCTCATGCTCAAATCTGAGCATCGTGCTCAAATCGCATGAAATCCACGTGAACTTCAATGGAATACCCTTCAACGCTGGAGAGTATCCCTTTGAAGTTGAGCATGTTCTCATAAGAATATACTTAAGTTTTTTCGAGAAACCGGGGCCAGGTAAAATTGCGTCTCTAAGAATTCAAGATGGCAGGAAAAAGTGTTTTCTTACAAAGTAACAATCACAATGTATTGTCTTTTGGTTTGCAACTTCTTTTAGAATGATATATAAAACATATATTATGAAAAAAATAATGCTGCGCTTATATCAGCAGCTTCATGTTTTCACTAGTTACATACTACGTCTTAAATAAGCCCGAAAAATGCGCTTGTTTCCTGTCGATGTGTTTTATAGTCCGTAAATGTTGACCCGAACCTGTTAAATAGGCAATGAGAAATTGTGATGCGGAATAATCACTCTCAGATATAGATTGACACGATAAGCATGTGCAGAATACAAAGTCACAATTCTTATAGAAACTATCGACTAAGCTTGACAGTGTATGATTTCTGGCGAGTATTGATTATTTCGTGTTATGATTACTCATTGAATATTCGTCGGGCTCAGGTCAATATTTACAGACTAGGCCTATACATAAATATATAGAAGGTTTACTGTATAACAACCAGTATTGCCTTCTTTTTCCTCAATACAATATTCGCCTAGGTCTATTTTCCAAAGTTTCGGACGATATCTGTAAAATATCAAGGTATGTTTATATAATCAAGCTAAATCAGTTTGGATGGGATGAGATAAAACGATGCCATCTTTTTTTATTTGTACAGAAAGGGTTAAAAACTATATAATTATGCCTCCTAAAGAGACAATCAACTCAGAATTATCCATTCGAAATAATTAACTATTTACTTCAGAACACAACTAAGCTGTAGTGGCGCCGTGTTGAGCGTGACCGACGATAGTTTCTACGGCCGACTTCGATTGGCAATAGCTCGCGCCATCGTTCAGAACATCGCCCCAACCGAACACCAATAGTGCGAGCTATTGACGTCATTTCCGTAACTATAGCTCCGATCGAACAGCAATGGCGCGAGCTATAGTCCGTCCACCGGAAAAAGTGTGGTCCGGTCATCCGAGCCATTACGTCATTCGGAACACTCCTCGGATAACAGTGGTCCAATCAGTGTCTAGGTAAACAAAGGTTTTGATTGGCTGACTCAGAACGGGTAGGAATTCAATAGAAAGAACAGCACTGGTTCCCATTGATGGTTCCCGTTCGCGCGAGCTATAGTGCCAATCGAAGTCAGCCTACATGTTAGTACTTTTTTCATCGTATTAAGTTTAAACGAGCCTATTTGGCGGGGCGGGGGATGGGGGAGGCTCAGTAGATATTTCTTTAGAATAAGAACGAATGTTCTATATTTTTTTAGTCTGTGGTCCAAACTTACATGTAGGCTATATGGGTGAAATAAATTGATTATAAATTTCTTGTGAGAATATAGTAGCCGCGCTGCCTGTCCGTCCGTCCTTCCGTGCGTCCGTCCGTCCACAACCAGATCTCAGCAACCCTTAAACCAAATTCAATGAAGCTTCGCATGTGAACTCCCTGGGATAATCTCTAGGGACTTTTTTCTCCGTTTCTTTATTTGAGGCTGTGTCATGGAAAAAGGGACCTTAGTGTAAAAAAATAGTTTTCTCTAATTTCTCTTTCATCTAATAGAGGTTTGTCAAAGAGTTATTCCCCTTGCGAAACTCTTCACAAAGAAAATTAAAAATGCACTGCCGGTGTTCCTGAGGGGGCACTAATTACTTCGGGCAAATTAGCGCTCTATTTTGTTTTTAGAAGATACGGTTTAAAACAATGTTTATTTACACATTTAAGCTTGATTATACATCGAATTGTGCGCGAGCTGAATCACTTAGACCCCAAGATGTCAAATTCGGTCAAAATTTAAAATAAATCGTCGTTGTAAATGCAAAACCTCGTATCTCGTTTTTGGAAAATTTCAAATGGGAGCGAAAAAATGTAATAACTTTTCCCAAAATGAAATGTTTTACTTGAAATTTGGACATATTGTTCACAAATGATTTGTCATCAATACTGATTAGTAAAATATCTAAAAGCCTGCAAGAATTGTCTGTAACTAGGCACACAAGTTTGTACTTTGAAAATCGCAATAATCGACATACGAGGTTTTGCATTTACACCGACGAAATGATTCATTATTTTTATCAGTTTCTTGTTTTATCTCTATTGTCATATTTTCGTAATGACCACGAAGCCCGTTCACTTGTCTGCGAATACATTTTGATGGGATCAATAGAAGGTATATATCGACTCCTATATCTTCCGTGGTATTGTAAAACCTTGTAATTACAGCTTAAATCAACTGCAGTTACGAGGTTTTGCAATAACACCGGTGATTGGCATATTCCTAACCATTCAGCCAACGACATTTCGTTATTGAGAAGGAAGAACATTGTAACAACGAATTATCAAAGACCATTTACGGTGTTTTTGCCATTAATGGCGATTTCTCAGAGAGATTTTATCCTTTCTCCAACGACTGAAAGGCTGGCACAATTTTTAAAAGGAGGTACAAATGTACAGGCTATAAGATATTTGATTTCAAAAGTAAAACATGAAATGTTTGAGCACAGAAAATATTGCCCAATGCGAAACTTCTGATGATCAGCATTAATGCATTATCTTCTTTTGCTTCAATATTTCCCAAGGTTTTCTCGACCAGGGACGTCAAAACTCGGTGTCGTGTTCAACTGTATTCGATCAGAACAGTCTCAATATTTGCTGTCTTTGAAATAGTGAAAAAAGTTTTTAAAAAAAATGAATAAATTACACTACAGGGTGTGGGGGCATTTGATCCCCCCCCCCGAAACGACTCTGGATCCGCTACTATGAACTAACCCCACTTGGTATTATGCATGATATTTGCTACGCCTAGTTGTGATTGTACGCCTGTCCCTGACTCGTGAAAACATTCTGACAAAAGAATAAAACGATGATGGTAAGCATTTTCCCTTTGCCTCAGCGTTACAAACGATGGTTTGATCGATGACCGACCGGCCCCTGTTCTAACGAGCCTTCTTTTTTTCTCTCAAGATTTAAATCTTATTCGCATTGGCACGTTTCTTTGGAACATATCGGTGAGGAAAGGGTTCTGGAATGACAGGGTTTTTTGTCGCTGTTGAAAAACCGATAACGTTGATTGTGATATACTGATAAGGCGATATTAAAGTAATGTACCGACGAGACTTTCAAACGTGTGATATACCAGTAGGCCTATCTGCAAAACCCTTTGCATAGACAATACTGATCCCATCAATATTGACAATCGAAATGTACTTTAACCTTTAATCAAGCTGTAAAAATGATAACTTTGGACACCAATCAAAGACATGTGACAAATCAGACGAAATTGTCATTGAACGAAATTCGAAGGAAAAAAATCGAACAACCGAAATTAATAGCAATACGGTAATGAGACAGATCATCGGTATCATTATTTCAAAACCAAATATTGATCAATAATGCAAAACATCCCAGTCGGAGCGCAATTTAAGCATTAATTTTACTGATCAGGTTCCTTGTTTTTCGAATAAGAAGGGAAACGAACGTATTCATTTGGCCTTTATTTTGAATATTTAATAGTGTCTTAATAAAAGTCAGTTTTTTACTCCAGAACAGAAATCAACTTAAGTTTCGATACCGTTTCGATGATATATATTAGGCCTATAGCCTAATTATGAAATTATAGCTCACGGATGAATAATGGGATTTGGCTCGAGAAAATGCGAAGAGTGGGTATTTTAAGATTTCGAAATCATGCGGAATGCAGCATATTCCATACGATATTTGCACTTTAATAATAATCCTATTTTGAACAGGATCCATATGGTGAAATGATTTGTATATAAATATATTAACAGACCACTATATGTTTTCTTTTCCAAAATTTTAATCCCAAACGGAGTCAATCTAGATTTCTTTTGTAGAGTTTTCTCGATATTTCCATATCTCCAAATCTTCTCCGGCCTTTGATTGACGGACACAAAACATAATACATGTAACTGCAGGCACGTAGGAAGCAATTTCATATTGGGGGGCTAAAGCCTCATTGTCTGAATATTAGGGGGGCTAAATTGAATTTTCCCAAAATTTTCAGTGTGAAATAAGGAAAATTTGGCATTGTTGGCCAACTTTGGGGGGCTTAACCCCACTAGCCCCCCCCCCCCCCCCCTGTTCCTATGGGCCTGTAATTATAAATGAATAATACTTACTTCGGAAGATATCTCGATCTCATTGGAGGGACTGGAGATTTCGGAGAGTGACAATTGTCGTCGATTTCTATTTGCAACTCTAGAAACTATGGTTGAACTTTGTTCGGCCGCTTCTAGAGTCTTGGTATATTCCGACGATTTTTTGCTCGTTTTAGTTTGTCTGGTGGGTTTCTTCGTCAAAATACTTGGTATATTTCTATTTGGTACATAGTCAGGATTGTTTTTATCAGTTATGTCTGGCTTCCCCCCCCCCCCCCCCCCCCCAAAAAAAAAAGTGGCATCCACAAACTTTCACGTTATTTGTAAGTGTTTTTAAACTCAAGTTCTGTCTACCCGACGCATGAATCCAACGCATTCTTAATGCCGAGTTTTTTGGAAAAGTGAAGAATCTACAATTATTTGACAGTTTATTCCGTCTATGATCACACCCATACACGCAACAATGATCGTGTCCGCCCATTTTTTCGATTTAACGAATCACAGTAGCAGATTAATCCGTCACGCTTATTATCCCATTATAGAATGATTATCGACTTGCCCCCTCAAGGGAAAACGATAGTTGAATTACGGCTTGTGCGCATGCACGTTATTTGCTTGACATTCCTCTATTGGCAGAATTAAATGAAATTTTGTACTTATGTGATGAATATGATGTTCTAGACCATATTCTTTAAATAATGTGTGTACAAACAATCTGTCATGGAAAAGGGGGGGGGGGCTTATTTTATGATAGTTTTTTTTTTCATTTTGTGACAAACACTTATTCGGGGAGCATAATCCGTCTATGACGGCTCTTTTTTCCACTTGTAACCTGAACCACATATATTTCATATTTGGCCTGAGATTAAAAGAGTACAACGACATAAATGTGGGTTCACAGTGACAAATTTGCCGTATGAATTTCAGAAAATCCCCAATATTTCTGTAAATACTTGGCCTATTTGACTTCGGTTTGAAACAGAGAAGGTGGGAAAATACCAGGAATAAGCTGGACGTAGTGGAGTTTTGAAAAATCAAATTTTGGTTGATCGTCAGTATTTTTTTTTTTTCGGTTGATCTTTCAAAAAAGCCACTACGTCCGTCTAATGCGTGACTTTCGTCCACCTTCTCTGCTGTAAACCGATTTCCAATCGGTCCCATATTAACAAAATTACTGAAGATTTTCTGAAATTATTGTATCACGCGATTATCCACCGTGGTCATTCGTGAACATCCGTAATATTTGTTGGTATCCGTAAATAACTCGTATATATGAATTGTTGTCACCGTCAGCTGTTGAATGACGATGTACACAATGTACATGCTATATTACTCTTTACGCTAACAAAATGATAAAGCATTTTTAAAGAAACGTACATTCTCGTAGATTTCGTTTATCTTGTTCCGTTCGGAGCGGAATATCATGTGTTCGTATATTGCGTTTTACTTCGGAAGACAGGGTGGAGCCTAGTAAATGGTTAATAGCATTTAAGACTGAGGTAAAACAAGTTTCTCGATTTGCGATAAATCGTAGGTGTTAATGAAAAACCTCGTAACTACAGATTTATTATTCATTGCGGTACATTATATCAAACTCGAAATGCGTGCCCTGCCATGCCGAACGTTTTCTCGTACGTATTAATCAAAGTATTGAGAAGTAAACTCTTCGAATGATCGCTTTACATAGCCACACCCTGAAAGGTGAAATGAAACGGAATATAAACAACTCGTTCGCATCATTATGTAAACACTTCGTCACAAGTCGGTAATATTCGTTACGATCCAAATCTGATTAAAACCCGCTGTTTTAAGTCACAGTAATATCTGACAGGGGTCAGTGATGGTTTCGTCCATGGCCAATGAAATAAACAACGTGAGTTGGCGAACACTTCTTTACAGCTAATAATCATATTGATGAACGCACGGTGGGGATTGTGCATGATGGGATGGATAACGAATACGGACAAAATAATCTCGATTCTGGTAAGATTTTTTGCAATAACTTCCTTATTTGTGCTTCAATTTTCAAAAGGTTTGTTGCATGTACCCCGCCTTACCGAGCTCTTTCATCGGATGTATGACATATTAGATAACTCGTGGTACTTTTTCCAAAATATTGTCCCAACCGACCAGAAAGCGAAATGGTAACGACAACGGCCAAATTAACCACGCTTCAGGTAAGCATTTGTGCAATAACTTTCTTATTTTAGCGTCAATTTACATGCAGTTTGTTGCATGTACTCTGTCTTACTGAGCCCTTTTTTCAGATGTATTACTAATCGGGAAACTCCTTGTACTTTTCTCAAAAATCGATCCCAACAGACTAGAAAAATGACCTGGATTTTTTGTCGTTTTTCTGATCGGTTGGGATCAACTTTTGGACAAAGAACAAAGATTCTACAAACAGAGGGAAGAGCTCAGTAATGCGGGGTACATGTAACAAACCGCTTGAAAATTGACGCAGAAACAAGAAAATTATTGCACAATTTCTTGCCTGAAGCGAGGCAAATTTGTCCGTATTCGTTATCCATCCCATCATGCACAATCCCCACCGTGAACGACTTAACAGTATTTTCACGTGCATACATTTGTCGTGTTATATATCAAAATGGTTATTGGTAAACTGCATATCGTCGTTGTAAATGCAAAAACCTCGTATCTCGTTTTTGGAAAATTTCAAAGGGGAAGAAAAAAGGTGCAATAACTTTTCCCAAACAGAAAGGTTTTACTTGATTTGAACATATTTTCTCAAGTAATGTGTCTTTAATACTGGTCATTAAAAGTATCTCAAAACCTGCAAGAATTGTCCTAACTGGGCACACAAGGGTTGGACTTGATTGGGCCACTCCGTTTTACTCGGAGTAACTTTTTCACTCCAAAATCCAATCAAGTGCCAAAAATCCACTATCGGATCTACTCAGAGTACTCCACCTACCGAGCAGGGGCGTTTGGGAGTGTGACGTCATCAACATGGTTTCTGATATACGATAAAAATAGAAATAGTTTGGTATAATATTCTATAATTTAGTTGGCTTAATTATAATATAGAAAAAAAAACCGCTATTGGGAACGCCAAGTAGAGTCGGCCTCTGGTCTACTCGCCTGCATGTTCCTACTGATGGATTTCTCCTTTGCCAATTTAGTCCACGTATCTAATGTGATTATCAAAAAAAAATTATACAATATTTTCATTGTGAACAGTATACAATTCAACTACCTAAATATATTTACTTAATGATAAGATAAAAATTGAACACTGGCATCAAGTAACGGGCGATAAATTCGTACTCAGATAATGGCAATATTGTACGTGCCCGCGGGTTTTCGTTTTAAGCCACAGTTTCCATAATATATAAGTGCCATAGGATGTCATAGACACCTAAATCTCCAAGTCATTAATTCTTTTGACTGGTCAATTGGTCAAATGTTGGATATAAGCCTTCGTGACTAGTGATCAGTCGATATATTGATTGGCAGCGGCAGAAGGTCAATAATACATCAATGCGCGATTTTGGGTTTTCTATGATCCAGTCACAATAATATTATACATGTAAGGGGATCAGTTATGGTGGCAGATTGAAGCAAATGAAGCAAACCTTTATAACAAAGATTAAACAAGTTTTTCATAAATACATCTAAAGGTTAAAGTATCCTTATTTTGAAGAGAATCTTTTAATTAATTATCGAAATGAAGAAAACAGATCTAGTAATCAAATCTTTAATACAGGGATTGGCTGAATTTCAAATTCAAAATATTATTAATTTTGTAAACTCAATTATAATGGCAAGATTTAGCAAATATTAGCCCAAGGTGAGTCATCATTTAACTATGATTACTGGACCATGTATATACTTTTATTGGGTCATGTATATTCTAATATTGGGCCAATACTTTATACAACACTATTGGGTCATGTATATTCTACTATTGGGTCAATAATTTATACAACATTATTGGGTCATGTATATATTCTATTATTGGGTCGATATTTTATACAACATTATTGGGTCAAAGCCCCAAGTATTTATTGGGCCTGACCCAACAAGTTGGTGTAGCATGGTTTACCCCCTTCTCCTTTGATTTTCTCATATATATTCGTATACATGTTCTATCAAGACAGTAAGAAGAAAGTTGAACCCATGTACATGTTCATAATACAGCTATTTCTGGTTGGGCCCAATAAGTTGGTTTTAGAGTAGAGTCCCAATAAGTTGGTGAGTTTAAGTATATATATATATATTTATCTTATATATATATATATATATAATATATATATATATATATATATATATATATATATATATATATATATATATATATATATATATATATATATATATATATATATATATATATATATATATATATATATATATATATATATATATATATATATATATATATATATATATATATATATATATATATATATATATATATATATAGTTATCTAACAGGCGTATTGTGGGTCATTTCGTCAAATTCTGACTCACGTTGTGGGTACTCTTGGTGGTTTGTGGGTCATCAATATTTTGACCCATAAAACGCCGGCAATCTGGAATCTGAATTTTATTGCAAATAGTATGATTCGAATTTTTATGGAAAAAAATTTTTTCGTGACCCATAATTATATATAAAATATTGACCCACAAAGTGCGATCTATTTTTAGAACACGCTCATAGCACAGCCTCTGCGAGTAATATTCGTATTTTTTTAGACTGCCCACAATGTTATTTATAGATCTACCCAATGACCCGGAATACGGGTTGTCGTTGACGCAATGCATTGTTGGAAACAAAATGGCGGCTCTCTCTCGGGGCAAGAGAGCGGTAAGCAAAAATATCAAATTTATTATGATTTTGTAATTCATTTTGCATTTTTACGAACGTATCTGAATAATAGAAGAAATGTGTATGTAGATCGATATCTTGTCGGCGTATAATCCTTACATTCTGTGACAGGGTGCCCTCCTTATAGTCAGGGATCCCTAAGGCTCCCTTCAATCTTGATTTTTAGCTCCACTGGCCGTCAGGCCAGCAGGCTATTGTCATAGCGCTGTGTCCGTCGTGCGTGCGGTCGTCAACTTTTTCTTTAAAAATCTTCTTCTCAAAGGGATAGGGATTCCGTCAGGATCCTTGTTTATTTAGACCCTTTTGTTGCTGCTGCAGTAACTTAAAAGTGCAGGGCCTAAAAATCATGGCAACTCAGATGGGCACAACTAAAATATTATTAATATTAAGGCCCTGTCAAATGCAAACTAATAAGACATCAACTGTAAATTGAAAACCAATGGGAGGTATCCCTGATATGAAGGAGGGCACCCTGTCGCAGAATGTAGGGATTCCTGCTGGATCCCAGCTTAAAACAGTTAGTGTCGAACCCTGCTCCAGTGTTCAATATTTTGACCCATAAGACGCCAGTATTCAATAATTGACCCTTAAAAAATCAGTATTAAATATTTGAATTTCATCAAAACCTAAAATGAATTGTTGGTGGTTTGTGGGCTATCAATATTTTGACCCATAACACTCAATATTCAATATTTTGACCAATAAAAGGCCAGTATTCAACAATTGACCTATGAAATGTCAGTATTCAATATTTGAATGAATGAGGTTTATGGGAGTCCAGTATTCCAGGGTGTCCACGGTCAGGGAAAAAAATATTTTTTCAAGGTCAGGGAATTGTCAGGGAATTTTTAAATTGGTCATGGAATTTTACAATTTCAACAAAAGTCAAGGAAAAGTCAGGGAATTTTGAAATAATTGGGATGAATGATACAAGAGATGTCCTGTGCTTCTTACTGAATGCAATTTAAAAAGAATAAAGACTAAGGCAGTTTCTTCATGTTTGGCTATAATGATAATGATAACAATAACATTAATTTAAGACATGAATTTCATTTTTCTGGTGTTCACAGAGTTATGAACCGCATTAGGTCACATGCAAAGTGAATGAATCTCAAACATTTTCATCAATTAGGGTGTGAAATATGGTAAACACAAGTCAAGGAAAATTGCTTGGTCAGGGAAAAGTCAGGGAATTTCGCTTTGCTCAACCTGTGGACACCCTGTATTCTGAGGTTTTAATTAGCTCCACTGGCCGAAGGCCAGCGGGCTATTGTCATGGAGTTGTGTCCGTCGTGCGTGAGTCCGTGTGTGCGTAAACTTTTTCTTTCAACATCTTCTCACAAACCAATGGGCCAATTTTAATAAAGATTGGCAGAAATGTTCCTTGGGTGACCCTTTTCTAAAATTGTTCAAGGAATTTTGATTGGTCCATAAACTAGCTCAGTAGGTCAAATTTAAGAAACCTTTTATGGGCTCTAGAGGCCACATTTGTAGCCCAGTAAAGTCGAAAAATGGTCAGAATGATTGTCTTGATAAAATCTTATTTGAGTGTCAAATTGGGTCAAGTAGGCTTAAAAACTAGGTCACTGGGTCAAATCTTTGGAAAAACCTTGTATTCATTCTAGAAGCCACATTTTTAGTCCAATCAACCTTAATATTAGTCAGAATAATTGTCTCGATGAAATCTTGAACGCAATTGAAATCGGGTAAAAAAACTAGGTCATGAGGTCAAATCTTAGAAAAATCTTGTATGCACTCTAGAAGCCTCATTTTTCGCTCAATTAATTTGAAAATTTACCAGAATGATTATCTTAAAAAAATCTCATTTGAATGGAAAGTTGGGTCAAATGGGGTCAAAAACTAGGTCAGGAGGTCAAATCTTGTATGCATTCCAGAGGCTTCATTTTCTGCCCATTCAAATTGAAAATTAGTCAAATGGATGGCTATATATATATAGTTCTAGCCCTTGCCATGCTGACATTTAGGTACAGTCGACACTCGTTGTGTCGAAGTCGGAGGGATCGTCAAAATATCTCGACATATCCGGAGTTCAACTCATCCGATTTTGTTCGGCTTCGATAAAGTTGATATTTGACCGTTTTTTAAACTAATCAAGTATGGTTATTATTGAGATATAGTACGAAAAGGAAAGAAATTGCTCGTTTCGAGCAATTTCTATCCTTGTCCTACTATATTTCAATAGCTATATTCAGTTCGAAATTATTTTATTTGGAAAAAAAATATGTTCATTTATGAGGACAGGACCAGATTTGAACTTCGACTGAAGTGAAAATTTGACTTATCCATTGTTGACATAACGAGTGTCGACTGTAGTTGATTATGCTTGTTTAACACTTTCCCAATTGACAAAATATTACGGTAGTCTTATTTGAAACTGCTGCAGACAGCAAAATTGAGGATTGTGTACCATAAAGCCCAGAAAATATTGAGGCAAAAGGAGAAAATGCTGGTTATCAGCATTTTCTTCTTCCGCCTCAACATTTTCAGAAGCTTTTTCAAATCACAGATTTCAAATCGAGGACTGGTTTGGTAAAGAGATTGGATATATTTCCAGGTTACGTTTAGATAAATTGTCTAAGGTAGACGATGCTTGTGTGTGGAATACAGCCCATGACTATGGTGAAAAGGACTTGATTCCTGCCAGTAAAACATTGCTTTAAGAAAGAAAGAAAACCTTTTTCCCTTCCCAACATAGTTTTAATGTAAACCTACCGCAACCCTTCCTTTGCTAACCAGAATTTTTTTTCCGGAAAAACTAAGAATGTTCCAATTTGAAAGCGGAAATGGGTGACAAAATTGATGCTAATAAAGAATTTATAGAATTTGTACAATATAGTAAAGAAAATATTGAGACAAAAGGAGAAAATGCTGATCATCAGCATTTTCTTCTTTTGCCTCAATGTTTTCTAATCTTTTTCAAATAATTTTTAAAGGACTTCAAAGCTAGGGTATGTTTAGATAAGTTGTGTGTGGAATACAACTCATGATTATGGTGAAAAGGACTTTATTCCTGTCAGTAAAACATTGCTTGAACAAAATTACTCCTTTTCCTTTTTTTGCTTGGGGGAAAATAATCCTTTTTCACATCCCTATTTAACTATATTGCACCTGCTAAAGGCTGCAACCCTTCCTTAGCTAGACAAGTTTTATTAACCCTTTCCAAAACAAGACCTGGTTTTGATTCCCCTAAAACGAAAGGTTTGGGAAAACATTGAGACAACAGAAGAAACTGCTGATAACCAGCAGTTTCTCCTTTTGTGTCAATGTTTTCTGTGCTATATTAATCACAAATTGCACCTTTAACAACATCCATGTAAGTCGTCCATGTAGCAGCTTTCAAATTGGAACACCCTAAAATGTTGTTGTTTTGGAAAGGGTTAAACCTATACCAAAGAGCAAAAGATTAGACCTTAACCCTTTCCCAAACAAGACCTGGTTTTGACGTCCCTAAATAGAAAA
Organism: Fragum sueziense; assembly: GCA_963680895.1. Classification (NCBI taxonomy): domain Eukaryota; kingdom Metazoa; phylum Mollusca; class Bivalvia; order Cardiida; family Cardiidae; genus Fragum; species Fragum sueziense. The sequence continues at coordinate 38,780 of CAVMGG010000695.1, forward strand.
GGCTTTGGGAAAACATTGAAACAAAAGAAGAAACTGCTGATAACCAGCCGTTTCAACATTGAAACAAAAGAAGAAACTGCTGATAACCAGCAGTTTCTCCTTTTGTCTCAATATTTTCTGTGCAACGGTATAGCACTTTATTTCTGCGGGGTCCAAATTCTGCGTTTTTTCCTAAAATCAGCAGAGTTAAATTTCTGCGTAACATATTTCTGCGGTCTCTCACTTTGCCAAGTTAAAGATTTTATTTCTGCACTATGAAATCAGTTTTAGTCAGTATCAAACATATTTTGACATACGATGCTTACAAAATATTCGAATTACTCCGCGATTGTTAAGGGATAATCCCTATCACTTATCTATAAAGTCGTTATGGGTTTGAGTTTGAGTTTATTGGGGTTTTACGCCGTTTTCAACTACCAGGGTCATATCGCGGCGGCTGGAGCACCTACCCATGGATTCCTGTTGTTTCTCAAACCAGTACTACCACAACACCCTTACCGAGCCTCCAGCTGCTCGCCCACTTAGGTTAACGATTTCAAACCCATTGGTGGGTGACAATTTTGTCAGAAAGGGTATTAGCCGCGGCCGGGTATCGAACCCGGGACCTCTCGTATGAGGGTCAGATGTGCTACCAACTGCGCTAAGGCCGCGGCCCTAAAGTCGTTATGGGAAACACTGACAAATACAAATAGGTGTGAAAAGAAAGACATGTCAAACTGTTATCAATCAGTCAAACTTGTTGAATCGCTATTCATGGATAAACAAAAATGTCTTATCTACATCCTGATTAAAGATGTAGTTACACTATTTCTGAATGGAATAGAATTCCATTGTTATGACAATAATTATGTTTTGCATCAAGGGGTAACTGTTTAACGTTTACGTGTACTGACTAAAATTGCAGAACAAGAACAATCTCTTCCTTTGGGATTGATATTCTGCGGATTTTATTTCTGTGGTGCCGTCCAGGACTGCAGATATAGCAGAAATAAAGTGCTATATGGTATATTGTACACAAATTCCTTCCTTTTTAGCATCAATTTAGCCATCTACAGCAGCTTTTGAAATGGAACACCCTAAAATTTTGTTGTTTGGGAAAGGGTTTAGATAGAGGTTGTACAATACAGCAAAGAAAATTTTGATACAAAAAACATTGCATGAATGAAAAAAATCCTTTTCCCCTTCCAAACATAGCTATGATAACCCTAACCCTTCCTTTGATAGCCAATTTTATAAAGTATGCAAAATGTTATTCAGACTCTGATTTCTATATTCAGTAACACATTTTACATAGTTTGTTACATAATATGTTACCTGCCATGCTAAAAGGGATCTTATGGGAAGGGTAAAACACTGGCATAGGAAGTGGGGGCAGCGGGCCAGGCCTTTCAATAATGTAGAAGGGGGGCCAGCATATCCTATGCCCCCAAAATAATACACTCATACTTAAACATTCCCCCCCCCCCCAATATTAAACCTTCTTACGTCTATGTAAGAATTATAGACCCTAGTCAGTCTGGGCAGTCCGCTGGACTATTCCAACAATTTCCATGAAAGTGTTACATCTCTTTCTAAGTGATATTGCTTTAAAACTTTGCATATGATTTTGTTTGGGTTAATAATTTCATTCTCTAGGGGAAGACTCAATACTCCAACATTTAACCCATTACAACACAATGATGCTTTTTGACGCCATGCAAGATATATTGCTTTGGGAAACATTGTTGGAAATGAAGAAATTGCTTGTCACAAGCAGTTTCTTCATTTCCCACAATGTTTTCTACTCTGTAAAACAAAAAAACTAAAATTTTATCCGCTTGAAATTGTCATCTGTAACACTTTTGAATTTGGAACAGTTTAAAATTTTGCCATCTGGTAATGGATTGATTGTGCAGAAATGTTGTCTTATAACGTCATGGAAAGATCTACATGTAAATGTCATACATTTCTCAGTTTCTGCTAATGCTATTGCTGTCAAACTTTGCACATTAATTTTTAACAAATGAAATTATACTCTAGGCTATGTTTCATTATCCATACACTTATTTTTAGCTCACCTGAGCACGAAGTGCTCAAGGGGAGCTATTGTGGTCGCTTTTTGTCCGTCGTCCGTCCGTCCGTCCGTCCGTCTGTCCGTCCACAATTTCTTCAAACATCTTCTCCTCCTAAACCGTTGGTCCAATTTTAATCAAACTTGGCAGGAATTATCCTTATGTGACCCTTATCAAAACTTGTTCGTGAATTTTTGATTCGTCAAAAAATGTGGGCGTGGCAGGGCGGCTCTTATCGGATTTTAGAGAAATCCTAAGAAAATTCTTTAAAAATCAACCATTGGGCCAATTTGAATCAAACTTGGCAGGAATGTGCCTTGAGTCACTTGTTTCAAAATTTATCCACAATTTTTTACATTTGTCAAAAAGTGTGGCCGTGGCAGGGAGAAAGGGGCTTATTGGACTTAAAGAAATCAGAAGAAAATTCTTTAAAAATCAACCATTGGGCCCAATTGAACCAGACTTTGCAGGAATGTGCCTTGAGTCACCCTTTTCAAAATTTATCCACAAATGTTTACATTTGTCAAAAAATGTGGCCGCGGCAGGGAGGAATGGGCTTATCGAACTTAGAGAAATCATAAGAAAATTTTTTAAAAATCAACCATTGGGCCCAATTGAAGCAGACTTTGCAGGAATATTCCTTGATTCACTCTTTTCAAGTTTATTCACAATTTTTTACATTTGTCAAAAAATGTGGCCGTGGCAGGGAGGAAGGGGCTTATCGGACTTAAGGAAATCATAAGAAAATTCTTTAAAAATCAACCATTGGGCCCAAATGAACCAAACTTTGCAGGAATGTTCCTTGAGTCACTCTTTTCAAAATTTGTTCCCAAATTTTCACAATTGATAAAAAATGTGGCCGCTGCAGGGAGGAAGGGGCTTATCGGACTTTGAGAAATCATAAGAAAATTCTTTAAAAATCAACAATTGGGCCAATTTGAACTAGACTTTACAGGAATGTACCTTGAGTCACTCTTTTCAAAGTTTGTTCACAAATTTTTATATTTGTCAAAAACTGTGGCCTTGGCAGGGAGGAAAGGGCTTATTGGACTTGGAAAAATCCTAAGAATATTCTTTAAAAACCAACAATTGGGATAATTTGAACCAAACCTGCCTGAAAAATTCTTTTAGTGATGATTGAGAGATAATTGCTTTTCTAAAAAGAAACATTTTGTGTCAATATTCATCAAACCCTATGTTGTTGGTGATCATTTCAGTCATCTGCTTGAAAAAATTAATACATTCTACATGAGATTTTGATATGAATAATTAAAAAAGGAAAGGCTTTCCTATTTCTCTTATCTATTTCTCTTATCTGTTGCTGTGGCCCCATGTTTATCTTATGTAAACAGATAAGAAGGGATTAACCTAGCTTATCAGGTGGAGATCTTTCTTCATAACAAACTTTACAGGATCCATTGGAACAAAATTATTACTTTATTGTTAAAGTTTCCAAACAGAAAGTCCTTAGAAGTTTCATGTCTTTGAATTTTACAAAATTGCCATTATCACTCTTGTCATATTGATTCAGGTGAGCGATTTAGGACCATCATGGTCCTCTTGTAGCTAAATTCTTCTCATTGTTTTCAATAACTTAGTATGGAAAATATCTGTTGCCTCAATGTTTAAAAAAAGGAAAAGAATTCCACTATGAAATCTGATCTTGTTTGGTAAAGGGTTAACAAACAATTTTTATGTAACCTATGCTGTCTTTGACTTTGGACCTGCTCAAAGTTTTCCTAATAAGGGATGAGGTATCTAAATTAGCTGGGATTTGGAAAAACGTCCCTTAGGGCATTTGAGCCCAACATAGTTCCAGATCAGCCTGCGTATACACACAGTCTGATCAAGAACCATGTTGTTCTCTTACAGCTTATTAATGACCTCTTGCAACCAAAAGAGAGTCATATTCACCCTGGTCAGACTGCACTTAGACACAGACTGATCTCGAAGCATGATTGTCAAAAATGCTGTAAGGGACGTTTTTCCAGATTCCGGCTCAAATAGTATCAAGTTCTATTATTATTTTGACAGGTTTGGCGATACAATCCAAAGGTCCTACATATACTCAGTGAGGATGACTACTGTTCTCCAAAGGAATGTATACGTCTGATGAAGCGATGTTACCCGCCAGACAAGACGGACAACTGCACGGTTCTGGCGTACGACAAGGCTGGTCATCTGCTAGAACCCCCATACTCTGCGTTGTGTAGAATGTCTTATCACAAATCATTTGGTAAGTTGTTAGCTGTTTACCTAAAAGCAGAATTTACCCCTCAGGCAAGTTGGGCAACTGCACGGTTCTGGCGTACGACAAGGCTGGTCATCTGCTAGAACCCCCCTACTCCGCGTTGTGTAGAATGTCTTATCACAAATCATTTGGTAAGTTGTTAGCTGTTTACCTAAAAGCAGAATTTACCCCTCAGGCAAGTTGGGCAACTGCACGGTTCTGGCGTACGACAAGGCTGGTCATCTGCTAGAACCCCCCTACTCCGCGTTGTGTAGAATGTCTTATCACAAATCATTTGGTAAGTTGTTAGCTGTTTACCAAAAAGCAGAATTTACCCCCCAGGCAAGTTGGACAACTGCACGGTTCTGGCGTACGACAAGGCCGGTCATCTTGTAGAACCCCCATACTCTGCGTTGTGTAGAATGTCTTATCACAAATCATTTGGTAAGTTGTTAGCTGTTTACTTAAAAGCAGAATTTACCCCCCCCCCCCCCCCAGGCAAGTTGGACAACTGCACGGTTCTGGCGTACGACAAGGCCGGTCATCTTGTAGAACCCCCATACTCTGCGTTGCGTAGAATGTCTTATCACAAATCATTTGGTAAGTTTTTTAGCCATTAACCCTTTCCCAAACACGACCTGGTCTTGACGTCCCTGATAGAAAAGGCTTGGGAAAACATCGAGGCCAAAGAAGAAACTGCTGATAACCAGCAGTTTCTCCTTTTGCCTCAATATTTTCTTGGTCATATCACACACAAGTTCAATCTTATATAACATCCATTTTGTCGTCTGCAGCAGCTTTTAAATTGAACCCGCGCCTAAAGTTTTGTTGTTTGGAAATAACCTTGTAGAGCCTCCTTACTCTGCATTTTGTAGAATGTCAAGCTATAATTCCTTTAACCCTTTACCCAACAACAAAATTGTAGGGCTATCCAATTCAAGAACTGCCACAAATGATAAAATGGATGTTATTAAAGATAGGATTTGTGTAAAATATGGCACAGAAAATATTGAGACAAAAGGAGAAACTGCTGGTCATCAGCAGTTTCTTCTTTTGTTTCAATGTATTCCCAAGCCTTTTCTGTGAGGGACGTCAAAACCAGGTTTTGTTTGGGAAAGGGTTAAAGGTTGATTGATAACCCATTAACAGACGCCAAAGTTCCAGACTGGTCTCAGTTCAAACATGTTGTAGACGAAAATTTCATGTAAATGAATTTTTACAGTTTTGGTATTTTCAAGTAAAAATATAGTGGGAAATGAAGACAATTAATAGTATTTTACCGATGTAGTTCTAAAATCTTGTAACTACTGCTTGATTTATATTGAAGTTTTTTTTAGCAAAAAAATCATTGGTTTCAGCAACTTACAAAGAAAATTGCTTTCGAAAAATAAGGCAGCTCTTTAACAACAGGAACCTTTAATTGCTAAATTTCAATTAACCCTTTCCCAAACAGCAAAATTTAGGGTGATCCACTTCAAAAACTGCCACAAATGACAAAATAGAAGTTATTTAAGATGGAATTTGTGTAAAATATAGCAAAGAAAATATTGAGACAAAAGGAGAAACTGCTGGTTATCAGCAGTTTCTTCTTTTGTTTCAATGTTTTCCCAAGCCATTTCGATTAGGGACGTCAAAACCAGGTCTTGTTTGGGAAAGGGTTAATAAAGGGCTTCATAGTCATTGGCAAAAGGAACAGCATCTTGTCTACATTTGAGCCAGGATCTGGAAAAAAGTCCCTCAAGGCTTTTGAGCCAAACATGGTCCAAGATCAGCCTGCGTATACACGCAGTCTGATCGAGAACCATGTTGTTCTCTTGTAACTTCTTCATGGCCTGCAGCAACTGTAAGAGAGCAACAATGATATCAGTCAGGCTGCACCTACCCACAGGTAATCCGAGTCTTTTCTGATGTAAATACGCTTTTGATATTTTGATTTTTCGCTATTATTATTAGTAATTAGCGAAAAATCAAAATATCAAAGAGCGTATTTACATCAGAGAAGACTCGGATTAACGCACAGGCTGATCTGGAAACAGGGCCATCTCAAATGTTTTAAGGGACGTATTTCCAGATCCTGGCTCATTTGTATATGAATTGAATATGTCACATTTATCATTTCAGATATGTATTTCATGTGGGGAGGCTTCCCGGAGGAACACGCTAAAGCTCAGGAACATGCCTGGAACAGTATTCTGTCTTCCTTTGATCAAAATATTCCAAAGACTTCAACAAATGATTCATTCAAGTCAAATCTGTGATATCAACAGTATTTATTGTTAGTGTTTAACCCTTTCCCAAATGACAATACTTTAGGGTGTTGCAATTTAAAAGCCGCAAACGACGACAAAATGGATGTTGATAAAGATAGAATGAGTATACAATAAAGCCTGGAAAATATTGAGACAAAACGAGAAACTGCTGGCTATCAGCAGTTTCTTCTTTTGTCTCGATGTTTTCCCAGGCATATTCTTTTTGGGACATTGAAACCAGGTCTTGTTTTGGAAAGGGTTAAAATGTATTTATTAGCCAATTAGTATTATAAACTGCAATGTGCTTTTATGGCTGATTTCATTTGACATGGCACTGACCTTTATGCATAACTTGTTTGTATTTTGCAAATAGCCTAACATATACATCAAAGATACGTAACTCTTTCGCTGCCAAATTTCCTGGAATTGTCCTATTACCAGTGCCAATTTTTAGAAACTTCATAAGGGGGCTTATCAGTCTATAGAATAGTAAGAAATCGTTGTTTGATAATATTTAGCTGTAACTAGGAATCATTGCACACATTGTTTTGCCTACTACTAGTATAATTTTATCAGGCAGTTTGATCAGATGACCTAGCCCTTGACCTTGAATGACCTCACAAGCTATTATTTGAAAGTTTCCGATCAGCGACATTGGCAGTCTTCCTATGGGTCGCTTTTCAGTGACATCGGCAGCGAAAGAGTTAAATCATAGTACATTGGTACAAAAGGAAATCAAGAAAATATGACTGACCTATTTTTAGGTAAAAGTTCCAAGTGAGTTATATATGATAATATCAACTAATGCTGCACCATTTCAAATGAACTCAGTAATACTTTTGTGTAATATTGTTGGAATTTGTTGTTATCGTCATATTCATCCAAATTAAACCGAGACAACTTTACTTTCGTGTGCAAAGTCCGTTAGTTGAGCGTCCTAACAAAATATTGCCGAAGCGGGGTCATTACATATGCAGATGTCCCCGGTTAATCTTGCTGGACTATACTAGCTACCAAACATGGATGTGGTGTCAATCACACTTGGTGTGTTAGTGTGTGAAATGGTAGTAACACATAGTGAAATGTTAAATCAAATGTATGGATTAAAATTACTAGGCCTAGAAAACAGTGAGGTAAAAAGTAATCCGAGTCTTCTCTGATGCAAATTTTGATCTTTGATATTGCGACGTCTCTCCTTAATGGAGAGACATCGCAATATCAAAGATTGAAATTTGCATCAGGGAAGACTCAGATTAGGCAAAAAGAGGACAATGCTGTTTAAAGTGACATTTCACAGATATTTTTTGATAAATTTTACTTTTATTATCTGAAAGAGCTTATTTTCTCATGAAAATTCTGAAAATTGCAAGCCAAAATATTGCACCGTTTACGAAAAATATATTTTTTTTTATGCTAAAATTAATCAAATTGTGGTCCACAACAGCTTAGATTTTTAAGTAATTTGCCAATTCTGTCTTAACTTTAAAGGCATATTTTTCACTTATAAATAACAACTTCAAAAAACTGATAGCATTTATATGCATGAGAATAACCAATCTTTGCATCAAGACATACTTTTAAAAAAATGAAACTGAAAGGTTATGTCCCTTTAACAGCATTTTCTTCCATGTTTTCCAAATTTGTCTCTGTTGTGCACATCAAAATCAGCAATTGTTAGGGATAAGGTTAACAAGCTGAAAACATTTGGAGAAAATATGCAAATGCTCTTCTTATAAGAATGCTCTTCTTTCTTCTGCTTTATGAGCTTTCTTTATAATGAACGTCATCAAAATAAGATATTGTTGGGAAAAGAATGAAAAACCCTTTCCCAAACAAAACCTAGTTTTGACATCATCAATGGAACAGACTTTAAGAAAATATGAAGACGAAAGAAGAAAATGTTCTTCTTTTGCTTCAATATTTTCTACTTTACAGTGTAATCAATTACTTTCTTAATCAGATTTCATTTTGTCCTCTGCTGCAAACTTAATATTAAAATAGTCCAATATTTAGCCATTTTAGAAATAAATAACTCGTTTCTACACAATGACTCTTTTTGACTTTCTGCAAGATAAAGGATACATTCTTCCTCTCCAAAATTGTTTTCTATCCCTCCCCCCCCCCCCAAAAAAAAAGATGTAAAATTTTAAATTTTCTTCAGATCTGTGACTTTTTATACGCCCGAAGGATCGTATTATGTTATTGCCCCGCTCGTCTGTCTGTTTGTATGTCCGTCCGTCCGTTAGCAATTTCTTGTGCGCGCAACTCCTCCTACAGTTTTGATCAGAATTTGATCAAACTTGCCACAATGAATCTCCATGGTGTCTAGTTGTGCACACTGCTTACGGAATTTAATCAACTCTTTGTTCTTGAATTATCTGCCCTTGAATTTCAGAAAAAATGCCCATTTTCTCAAAAATGTCCGTTTTCTCCTGTGCGCAACTCCTACAGTTTCAATCAGAATTTAATCGAACTAGCCACAATGAATCTCTATGGTGTCTTGTTGTGCAAACAAAATTTTGATAACTTTTCATGTTTGAATTATCTGCCCTTGAATTGAAAAAATGGCAAATTTTAATGACAAGCCCCTCTTGGGCGTATATGCACCGCTCTGCGAAGCTCTTGTTTCAATTTGGCCAATCGTAAAATTTTGCCATTTGGTAATGGGTTAAAGACAAGAGGACCATGATTGTCCTAAATCGCTCACCTGAACCTGGATAGCGAAGCTAGAGTTCCATTTTAACCCTTTCCCAAACGACAAAAATAGGGTGATCCACTTCAAAATTTGATACAAATGACAAAATGGATGTTATCAAAGATAGGATTTGTGTAAAATATGGCATAGGAAACATTGGGACAAAAGGAGAAACTGCTGGTCATCAGCAGTTTCTTCTTTTGTTTCAATGTTTTCCCAAGCCTTTTCTAATTGTGCCGTCAAGTCTTGTTTGGGAAAGAGTTAACTCACTCGCGTAAACTAAGACGCAGCGTCAGCAAGGCAGATAGCAAATCAAAATATGCATCACATTGCCAATTTTCCAAGCTCTGCAGATATCCGTTGTTCGTTGATGACGATAAGAAGATTTCAAATCGCTCCTTGTAAAATTCAATGCCATTTTCCCAATAGCACACTTCAAATATGGAACAATTTTATCCAGTTTACTGTGACGTTATTTCGGACAAATAATAGTATTTTATGGGTGTTGTTATAAAATCTCGTAACCATGGCTTGAATTAAGCCGTAGTTACGAGATTTTATTAAAACGTCAACGGTTTATCAAAACAAAACGGCAAACCCAGTCTATTTTTAGCACAAAATTCTCTGCCATTATCGACGCTCTGCATATATCTGTTGTTTGTTGATGATGATAAGAAGATTTCAAATCGCTCCTTGTAAAATCCATTGCCCTTTCCCAACAGCACACTCCAAATAGAGAACAATTTTATCCAGTTGATCGTGACGTGATTTGGACACACAATAGTATTTCCGTTGAATTTGTTATAAAATCTCGTAACTATGGCTTGTATCAAGCCGTAGTTACGAGATTTTATAACAACGCTGACGGTTTATCCAAACATAACCGATAACACAGTCTATTTTTAGAGCAAATTTTATTGCTATTTCTGCTTTTAGTGAAGATCGGTAGAAAGTTGTAATCCAACTTTTTGAAAATCGTCGGTGTCATTGCAAAACCTCTATATCATTTTTTGCGATTTTCAAAGTAAAATCTTGTGTGTCCAATTAAGACAATTCTAGCTGGTTTTGATATATTTTGCTGATCAGTATTAATGACACATTATTCGTGAACAATATGTCAAAATTCAAAGTAAAACCTTACAGTTTGGGAAAAGTTGTTACATTTCTTTCCTTTCCATTTAATGTTTTCCAAAATTGAGATACGAGGTTTTGCATTAACAAAGACGAAATATCGTTCCTTTCTAATTATCCCCCGCCGATGAAATCATCCAGGGGATATTGTTTTTGCGTCGTCCGTCCATCTGTCCGTCCGCCCTTCCGTCCTTGGCCAACGGGTTTGAGAGATCTTTTAAAGAATTTTTGGCCGGACGGACAGACGGAAGCAGGGACAGCGTGACGACTACAATATATAAGTATGCTCCACGAAAAAAAATCTGGAAGCATAATGTCCGTAAACCTATAATAAGAACGATGAGCATATCGTTGTTGTAAATGCAAAACCTCGTATCTTGTTTTTGGAAAATTTTAAAGGTGACGGAAAAAAGTGTAATAACTTTTCCCAAACAAATGTTTTACTTGAAACTTGGACATATTGTTCACAAATAAAGTGTCATTATATTGATTAGTGAAAATATCTCAAAACCTGCGAGAATTGTCTAAACTGGACACTCAAGTTTGTACTTTGAAGACCGCAAGAATCGACATACGAGGTTTTACATTGACACCGACGATATGAGGTATCAAATGCGTCAAAAGTCCTTACTAAGCTACTCTCCATGCCGAGCTCTATTGATTAAACCATCAAATATGAGTATTCTATCGAAATGGAATGTAGGGAGAATACGCTCTGTTCGTAAGAGAGTATTACTAAGCATGCAGATACTAAAAAATTGCCCGCATATTTTTATACCCCCGTATGGAAAGATCGGGGCATATTGTTTTACCGTTGTCCCTCTGTCAATCTGTCCGTATGTCTGTCATTCCAAAAATTAACCATATATTGAATTAACGTGGAAACTTAATGGTCATTGATATTTTCTCCACAAGAGCCATTTTGGGGTCATTCGTGTTTCACAAGTTAACACATCTTGTTTAACCCTTCCCGAACGCAAACTTTTCGGGTGATCCTTTCCAAAAACTGCCACAAAAGGATAAATGGATGTTTTGAAAGATATGATTTGTGTAGAAAATGGCACAGAAAATATTGAGACAAAGGAGAAATTGCTGGTTATCAGCAGTTTCTTCTTTTGTTTCAGTGTTTTCCCAAGCCTTTTCTAAAAGGGACGTCAAAACCAGGTCTTGTTTAGGAAAGGGTTAAGGGCGAATACCCGTAATGTGGCCATTTTGAGATTGAAAAAAACATCGGCTTTTTTCGAGCGGCGTCCTTATACGTATTGGAACCTATTCGGGCGCGGTCGTAAACATTCGGCTGTAGAAAGTTTCACCTTAGAATGTTTTCGACGTCGCCCGAATAATTCCGATGTCGCGCGAATCTCATTAGGGGTGGACTACCATAAAGGTATGTTTAGCCTGCAAGCGTAAGTTTTCCAGACTGATCGCATAATTTAACCCTTTCCCAAACGACAAAATTTTAGGGTGATCCAATTTGAAAGTTGCTGCAGACGACAAAAAGAATGTTGATAGAGATGAGATTTGAGTATGATATAGCACAGAAAATATTGAGACAAAAGGAGAAACTGCTGATTATCAGCAGTTTCTTCTTTTGTCTGAATGTTTTCCCAAGTCTTCTATTAGGTACGTCAAATGCAGGTCTTGTTTGGGAAAGGGTTAAACGCGTTTACGCTCTCTAGAGCGCGTAAATAATATGCATGCACATGCGTATTTTTCATGCGCCCACGTATAATATCGATTCAAGCACGGTGGATAATCAAGTGATACAACAATTCCAGAAAATCTTCAATAACTTTGTTACTATGGGACCGATTTAAATTCGGTTTGAAGCAGAGAAAGTGGAAAGATGTCACACATTCGATGGATGTGGTTGAATATTGAGAAATTAACAAATAAAAAAGTTATTGAAGATCAACCAAGCTTGGTTGATCTTCAATAACTTTTTAATCAGTTGATTTTTAAAAAAATCCACTACGTCCAGGTTATTCCTGACATTTTCCCACATTCTCTGCTCCAAACCGAATTCAGATTGGTCAAGTACCGACGAAGTTATTGAAGATTGTCGACAATTCTTAGTCACGTGATTAACCACCGTGTTTAGACCCATTTGTTATGTCATAGCTGCAGGCTCAGAAATGACGTTGAGGTACAATGTACCAAAAGTGATAGTAAACCACGTGATTCTATTATTCTATGTTAACCCTGTCCCAAACGGCAAAATGTTCCGGTGGTCCAATGTGAAAGCTGTCGCAGACGACAGAATAATTGTTGATAAACAAAAAGTTTGTTTACAGTATAGCCCAGAAAATAATGAGGCAAAAGGAGAAATGCTGATTTTTTTTATTCAATATATACTCCTCACAAAAAGTTAAGCAACACAAGTAATTCTCTCAATATTCTTTTTATAAATGCGAAAATTTTCGCACAGATTTGTTATTCGGGCAGCCATATCTATCCTTAAACACACTTTAAAGAATACTGAATGTTATCGTCTCCAAAAACAGCTATCACGTGATTAGAACACACTCACCTCCAAAACATGCATGCAAAATGTGTCGCATATACGGATTTCAAACTTGGCATTAGCTTCGTATGTGCTTAAAACGCGTCAATTTGACAACTTTGGTGTCATCATTATTTGAATCATGCCAATACGTCACTTAACTCCAATTGAAGTGGCTCAAATTGTTGGAATGCTACAGGGTGGGGCAACCAAGACTGCTGCTGCCATTCACTTTAATTTTCATCGCAGTATTGACTAAAGAGCAATAACCCGATACAATCATACTGGACAGATGTCAGAGAGACCACGTTCAGGTCGTCTAAGAGTAACAACACCTTGTGAAGACCGTTATGTTGCAACCTTAGTCCGTAGGAACTGGCTTACAACGGCCAGATCGCTGGAAAATGACCTTCAGAGGGTGTCAGGAAACATACTTTCCATCCAAACCGTGAGGAACATGTTTCACACAGAAGGTCTAAGGTCCAGGATACCACTTCAATGGATCCAACTTCCCCCCAAAACATCGACGGCAAAGATTAATATTGGAACATCAACATCAAAACTGAGGGTCACTCGTTGGCGTCACAAACTCTTAACGGACTCGTCAAGATTCTGCCTTGATTCTAATGATGGCTTGACACGTGTGTGGAGAAACGGTAATGAACGGTTTGCCGACTGTAACATCGCTGAACACGACCAATATGAACGTCGGAGTATGATGGTCTGGAGAGGGATCAGTGTTTGCCACAGAACAGAGCTGGTTGTCATCAGACGAGGTTCAATGACTGGTGTAAGGTGCATTTACGAGATCATTACGCCTGTTATCATCCTTCTGGCACAGTAAACAGATCCAACTGTTATGTTAATGGATGGTAATGCCCGTCCCTATCGTTCTGGAATTGTGACTGAAGTTCTGTGGACCAACAACATCAGACATATAGACTGGCCTGCTACGCCTCTAGACCTTAATTCGATAGAACATACATAGGACATTCTTTGAGGGCGTGTGTGTGGTCAGCATGTTCGCCCACAGACTCTGGATGAACTGCAACAGGTCTTGCAGACAGAATGGAGGATCAATCCACAACGGACATTAGACAGACTAATCTGCTGGATGCCAAGGTGTGTTCGGGCGTGTGTTGAACATCGTAGGGGTCATACCAGGTACTTGAATCTCGATCATGGCCTGAAGTGGCTGGAAAACAACTTTTTACAAATTCTGAACTGCTGGCGAGTGACGTTTTGCACCATTTTTTTTGTCGGGGCGATTTTCGAGGATCTGTAACTTTGTTATTGTTTGATGATTTTCCCAATCATTTAACGTAATTTGTGTAATAAGACCCCAACTTTGTATTGTATAAAACATAGATCATTAGATGTGATAAAACACATTTGAGAAAGAAACGCATCTTTGTTGCTTAACTTTTTGTGAGGAGTATAGCTTGTTTTACAGACATGAATTCTAAAGTGGACCAACATTTCAAGCTATGCCACATGCACAGAACCACAACGTGAGACAGAGCCAGTCCAATAGGACATAGCCAGTCCAATAAGACAGAGCTATTCCAATAAGACAGAGCCAATCCAATAGGACAGAGCCAGTCCAATAAGACAGAGCCAGTCCAATATGACAGAGCCAGTCCAATAAGACGGAGCCAGCCTAATGAGACAGAGCCAGTCCAATAAGACAGAGCCAGCATACAATGACAGAGCCTATCTGCCTTAACCTTTCCTAAATAAAACATGATTTTGATTTCCCTAATGAGAATGGCATGGAAAAATATTGAGACCAAGTAAGAATGCTGTTTTTCAGTATTTTCTCCTATTGCTCCCGTATGTATATAGCCAGGATCTGGAAAAAGGTTCATTAACCCATTATAACACAGTGACGCCTATTGACGCTCTATAACACAACATTTGGCTTTGGAAAACATTGTGGGAAATGAAGAAATTGCTTGTGACAAGCAATTTCTTCATTTCCCACAATATTTTCTACCAAAAAAGAATAACATATTTTAGATTTCATTGATTTAAAATGTCGTCTGCAGCATATTTGAATTTGGAACAGTCCATAATTTTGCCGTCTGGTAAAGGGTTAATAAGGCATTTGAGAAAAAAACATAAATCCCGATCAGCCTGTGCATACGCACAGGTGTAAATAGTCTACCTAAACATACTCTCCATGCCGAGCTCTATTGATTAAACCATCAAATATGACCTCTGCAGTTTTCGGTACGCCAACAGCCTATTTGGTCGTCATAATCTAATTATAGCACACCATTTGAATTATCGAATCAAAATCATTCAGTTTTATCTTGCATGATCATTACGTATACATTACGTCGCTTCTATTTTTGGCTGAAGCCGGTAACATTTGAATTATCGAATCAAAATCTTTCAGTTTGATCTGGTTTGATTACGTATACATTACGTCGCTTCTATTTTTGGCGGAAGCTGGTAATTTGAAGCGTTAGCCAATCATTTCTTGTATCAGAAATTTCGATTGTTTATGAGTATATTGGCGACGATTGGATACCGAAATCCCGCCAAGGCCCCGAGATTAGACGTGAAACGACCCCGCGAGAACAGAGAGTATTCTATCGAAATGGAATGTAGGGAGAATACGCTCTGTTCGTAAGAGAGTAACCTAAACATCACCCAAAATGTGATTTGTTTGGGAAAGGGTTAATTTTTACGTGATATCGTATCGATCTATCAGCTGACAATCAAAACAATCGATAAGCCAATGAACGATCAGGAAAATGCACACGACCCTTTTGTTTGTATTAGATTTTGCATTGGGCGGAGCGATCTATCTTTTGGCGTTTGGTCAATTAGTGCCAAATTGAATCAGGATGAACTACGACTCTCCCAAAGCTAGCCGATTTCAAAATTTCTGAATAAATGGAGGTCAGTGGGATCGAGGACACTTGCACATATTGCCGATTCGTCCAAAATTCGCTGACAGGGACGAGGGCGGTCTCCCATGTCGTTTATACGTCTCGCTAATTTTGAAACAGTCGAGTCTACAAAACATTGCTGACCAAGAGCCCCAAAACTCGGTTCCTTTGTACCGGGTATTTAGACAGCACTTCTCAAGAGCCAAGCTAGTATAGCTTCGTCGGTAACGTCAGAGTCTATCAACCGGGGGCTGTGGGTTCGAAACCTGGCTCGGTCAATATCGATTAATATCCTTTCTGACATTTGACGTAGTCTGTCCCAAACAAATGAATGTGAATCATATACCGTTAAGTGAGATAGCAGCTGGAGGCTCGGATTGTAATAATGCTGCTGGGAGAAATGTCGGTTAGGTGCTACAGTCGCCGCAATATGACAGTAGCAGTTGTGAAAGAGCCGTTAAATCCCATTCATTCAAGCTAAATGTAAAGACTGATCTAGATCCGTGATCGAGTTGACGCATTCCCACATAATGACGCCCACCAAGATAAAGGTTGACGTTGTGGAAAGCATCATGAAAAATGAAGAGATTGTTTGTGACAAACATTTCCCACAATGGTCTACGCAGAAAAATAAAAAAACGTCCATTCACTTGAAATTGTCGTCCGCAACATATTTTAAAATTCTTAGTAATGGGTTAAGTCATTTTTTACCAACCCATCCAGTTCAACCTGACACATGCTGTTCCCTTATGATGACGGCGAATCACGTGATAAAACAACAGCAACAACAACAACAATTAATAAATCTGTTAAAACTTGACCGATTTGAGAATGGGCTGAAGCAGAGAAGACAAAAAAATACGCAATGAATTTGCTGAATGTGGTGGGTCTTTTGACCCTTTCCCAAACAAGACACATCCATAATAGAAAAGACTTGGGAAAACATTGAGGCTAATGACGAAAATGCTGATTATCATTATTTTCTTCTTTTGTCTCAATATTTTCTCTGCTACATTCTGCATAAATCCTATCTTTATCAACATCAGTTTTGTCATCTACAACAACCTTTGTTGTTTGGGAAAGGGTTTAACTACACATCATAAAAAAGTAGTTGACGACCAAATAAAATTTTGTTTGTCAATAACTTTTTATCGTGTGTTATCAGATCAAACACATCCATTAACTCCATGAAGTTTTGCGTCTCCTCTGCTTCAAACCATTTTCGATCACGTATTAACCCATTACCAAACGGTGGCATTTTGGGGTTTTCCAAATTCAGAGATGTTGCAGATAATATATCATTTCATTTGTATGAAATTCAACATTTTTCGGTCTTTCATGGTAGAAAACATTGTGGGAAATGAAGAAATTGCTTGTCACGAGCAATTTCTTCATTTTCCACGATGTTTTCCAAAGCCATTATCCTGTGAGGAGTAAAAAAGAGTCATTGTGTGGTAATGGGTTAACCCATTCCTATACAGCCAATTTAGTAGTTTCATAGCCGCTGTACATATACATCAAAATACATGTTGACTTATCTCAAATATAGCACTGAAAATATTGAGGTAAAAGGAGAAAATGCTGATTATCGGCATTTTGTTCTTTTGTCTCGATGTTTTCCCAAGCCTATTCTAATGGGGACGTCAAAACCAGGTCTTGTTTGGGAAAGGGTTAAGAGAATTTCTTCGTTTTTCGCAATGTTTTCCATGGCCTTTATATTTTTGTGGCGTCACAAAGCATGATTAATTCCTCATACAACAAAATGAAGAAAAAAGAAGAAAAAATCAGTTATTTTTTAAAACATTTTACAATTCAAAACGGGAAAAATCCCAACAATATTGGAGTTTTCGTAAATTAAAAAACCAGTAGACCTATAGGTAGAAGTATGACTCTACATCCCATATCGACAAGGGTTTGTGTTCACTTTCATTTAAATAAAATGTAATAAGAAGGGTTTCCGTAGTGGAATTACGGGTCTTCAACTCATTGCAGGAGCCGAAAGCAATTGATGTTTTTTCAAGCTCTGTATAATGGTAAATATTTATGAAATAAAATTTCGAATTTTCTTCTGTGGTCAAGTAATACATCGTCGTTGTAAATGCAAAACCTCGTATCTCGGTTTTGGAAAATTTTAAAGGGGAGGGAAAAAAGTGGTATAACTTTTCCCAAAAAGAAATGTCTTACTTGAAATTTGGACATATTGTTCACAAATAATGTATCAGTAATACTGATCAGTCAAAATATCTCAACACCTGCGAGAATCGACTACACAGGGCACACAAGTTTGTACTTTGAAAATCGCATCAATCGACATACGAGGTTTTGCATTTACACCGACGACATGTACTTTGAACATCCCGCATATTCTTTGGCCTACCCGATCTCTTACTGTGCAATAACATTCATCCCATGCAATGAATAGATAACTTCGAAGTATACTCCGTTTTCATGTAAGACACATTTTTGGACCGGTCCAATTTGAAAGTGACAAAATGGATGATGATAGACAATATCTATGTACGATATAGTACAGAAAATAATTGAAGCAAAAGTAGAAATTGCTGGTTACTAGCAGTTTATTTCTTTTGTCTCAATGTTTTCTAACCTTTTGATGTTATTGAGGTCTTGTCTGGTAAATGATAAAATTCATCCACAGATCTGTATATCGAAATAGCTGCCTCCAGTTCATTCAGCACCAAAATCAAACCAATGAGATTGTTTTTGAAAGATACAACTTTCTCCATGAAATGACAAAATTTTAGACTGATCCAAATTGAAAGCAGTTACAGATGACAAAATGCAAGTATAAAACGCTAACTGACAATAAAGTCTGCAAGTCTTTAAGAACAGACAGCATATCAGGAGAAAATCGCTGCTTTTCAACAAAAACATCGTGGCTTCAGCTTAAAAGAAGCTGCAGTCACGAGGTTTTTGTTAAAGAGCGACGAAACGCTGCTCTGATCTAACATCATAATAATAAGTTGTCAAACGGGACATGTTCGCACCGAGAGGTGCATATATACATTTGTGCCGAGTGGACGCTTCCATTTTTGTGTGTTGAATGTCCATATTATGATTTAACATTTTAGGGTACCTAACATATATGTATATTGGCATTCCTTTTTTTAGCAAACCGTGTAAACCCTGATGAGACGTCGCGTTTCTTCTGGGATTGCATTACTGCAACTATGTCTATGGACTATGTTCAACAAATAGAACGCTTTGCATAAATGGGTAAATGATATGGGTTGTGGGATATGACCCACATTCCCCAAATATATATTTTATATATTGTATATTCGCATTAGAACGGGTTGTGGGATATGACCCACAATACAAAAAAAAATATTTTATATATTGTATATTCTCTTTAGAACGGGTTGTGGGATATGACCCACAATACAAAAATATAAATATTGTATATAGCATTGTGGGTCATTGACCCACAGTGTAATGTCCCACAATGATATCTATAACTTTTTTTGTAAAAACAAAAATAAAGTAAAATGAAGTCGATAGATGCATTGTACATCTCGAAATACTTCCAAATATAGCACTTATTATCTCCCTGCCCCCCGGGAAAAAAAGATCCCACAACCCATGATACAAAGACATGACCCACAAACCATGCCTTACATCTATATATATATATATATATATATATATATATATATATATATATATATATATATATATATATATATATATATATATATATATATATATATATATATATATATATATATATATATATATATATATATATATATATATATATATATATGGGAAAAATATGTTTTAAACAGTATTAAAAGGTTGTTTATACAAAAAGATAACTTTATATAAAGCTCTTTTTGAATAAAAATAACCGAGCGACCGCTTTCGAACTTTCGTCCTTTATCAAGGTTAGAAGTGTGACTGGTGACCCAGTTTTCCAAGAGAATTTGAATTCTGACGTTGGCTCATGACGTCATGACTTAATATGATGTCATGACCTGGATAAGCTTTACAGTACGAATGTAAATATACAACGCTTGATAAACTGGGTCACCAGTGTTCGACTGACTAAAAATCAAAGAATTCGTTTATGACAGAAGAAATGTGTTTAGAAGTCGGATTTGTTTAAGCCATGTGGTTGTATTGTATGGAGACGTCTAATCCAATAGGTCTCCCTAGCCCTACGGTGTTTGTCTGTCCAAAGCTCACTTGATTCGATAACACATACTTCCACATGCTGGAAGTTGTGTCCAGGAAGATTGAAATGTTCTGCTACTGGTGATCTATTAAATTTTCTAGTTTTCCAATCAGATCTATGTAGGTTAACTCGTTTGCTTATGGCCATCTTGGTCTCACCAACATACTGCTTTTTACAGATGGTACACGTGATAAGATACACGGCGTTGGCAGTTTTGCAAGTGTAATTGCCCTTAATCGCTGAAGTAGCACCAGACTTTGATTGGAAGGTTTGAGTTGGACGCATGATTGTGCATGTCTGGCATCTAGAAGCATTGCAGGGTTCTGATTGTCCGATAACATCACCGGTAACTGGTGGGAGTTTGGCCCTAACTAGAATGTCCCTGAGACTTTTTGGTCTCCTGTAAGCAACAATGGGTTTCTCAGGAAACATTTTTTTCAGTTTACTCGATGACTCGATTTTGGGCCAGTGGTGGTCTAGAATGCTTCTTATATTGGGCAGGTCTGGATGATATGTCAGTACAAAAGGAATTTTTGGGTCTTTCTGTATAGGGTCTTTTGAAAGAAGTTCTTGCCTCTGAACAGCACTCGCCCTTGTTATGGCGTCTGTGATGCTGTCACTTTTGTAGCCTCTCTTTTGTAGATGATGTGACAGTTCATTTGTCCGCAGAACAAAATCGCTTTCTTGGGTACATATTCTGCGGATTCGCAGCGCCAGACTGTATGGGATATTTTTACAGCAGTGCCTTGGGTGGCAACTGGAGGGCAATAGATACTGATGCTTGTCCGTTTCTTTGGTGTAGAGATCAGTAACGAGCTTATTTTCTTCAATGCGTGATACAGTATCAAGGAAGATGTGCTGTTCATTAGACACTTCACTTGTAAATTTGATGGATGGATGAAAGTCGTTTGCCAAGACTAGGAAGGCATCCAGGTTTTGTTGGCCATAACACCACTTCATGTCAATATCGTCAATGAAGCGTAGCCATGAATAGGGCTTTAGAGGAACCGTTTGTAAGAGTTGTCCTTCAAGGCGACCCATGAAAATATTTGCATAAGATGGTGCCATTTTCGTGCCCATTGCCGTGCCTTGTATTTGAAGGTAATGCTGGCCATTGAATTCAAAGTTGTTGCATTTTAGTATCAAAGTGAGAAGTTCAACTAGAATCTTTGTAGGGGGCTCTTTTATATCCCTT
>CAVMGG010000696.1:0-77999 GCA_963680895.1 Fragum sueziense
CGCTGTATGCGCATGCGCAACAATTTACAAATAATTCTAACCCCATCAGTGATGGGGTTGAATTTAGGCTTGGATTCTCCCTAAATTCAGCTATCTGTCTTGTAATTTCGGCTCATTCTCTGTCTGAATCGCATATTATTAACCATCCCGAGGTGGTCAACACAAAAGTTTTGCATATTTTTTCAAAAAATTTCATTTTTTGCAATTAGACCATCTGTTACCGTCGCCCTTTAAAGCATTTTTCAAAAATTGAGTTTCAAGATAAGCCTGTTGTCAAATACAGTCCAATATGCATCCATGCTGCTCTCTTTAAGTTACCAAAGGTCACAGAGAAGCTATTAGAGAACAATGTGGATCCTGATCAGACTGTGCATATGCACAGGCTGATCTGGATCTATGTTGTTCTCAAATGCTATGCGGAACGTTTTTCCAGATCCTGGCTCAATTATAATTGATAATTTCATTTAATAATTAACAAATTTAAACTAAAAGAGTAACCTTTATCTAGCAATATCCTTTCCCAAAACAATTTGACAAAGCTTTAGAAATTATAAGAAATTGATCAGCATCGTAATTTCCTTTTCCATCAATATTTTCTATACCATTTCCACAGGATTTCCATTCTAAGGAACATTTCTTTGATGTTCACAAATCTGCACCAGTATACAATTAATTTCATGCTGCCTTTTCCCACAATGAAAGAAATTTTAAAATGTAAGTGTTAGAAATCATCTTTTCTTGTTCTTTTTTCTTAACGTTTTCTTCTTAACGTTCTTTTTCCATCAAAAGAAAGTTAAGTGTAACAATAAAAGTGACAAGACAAAAAATGACCTATGATCACTGTATATGGCTGGTATGTTAATTCAGCCTCAAGCAATTAAGGACAGATTTATCTTTTAAATACAATATTTTTCTTTTTCTCTCTTTTAATACATTCTTCTCATGTTTCTCCCTAATTTTTTTTTTCAAGAGTGGGGGTCGGGTAATTGGTAAGGGGCTCAAGCATTTAAACTATTCTAGAAAATTTAAGTAAAGTAGGGGGTTCATCAAACGATCAGGCTTTAAAAAAAACTAGAACTGTCGCAAAGCGGACAAATACCCCCCACTAGCACATTGTCACTGAAAAAGTGCTAAAGTTCAAAGTGGCATAACTCTGAAACTACTGCCTGGATCAAGATGAAAATTGCAGGTGCACAACTTTATATGATAGGAAACAACCTGCTAAAATTTCAGCAAAATCCGTCAAAAACTGTGGGAGGAGAAGAGGACACAAAATTATGTCCACGGACGGATGGACGGACGGACGGACGGACAGACGGACGGACAACCTGAATCCAGTATACCCCCCCATAACTTTGTTGTGGGGGTATAAATATGTGTCAAGAGGAAGTGGGGGTGGGCCAGTTGTCCCTTAAAGCTCCTTTCCAAACTCCAAGTTCCTATGGGCCTGCATGTGAAATCATTACAAATGTATTTTGTAATTGGCAATAGAAGAATGAACAGGAAAAGAGGGACGACGAAAATCATTATGTGACCACAATATTGGATGAATCAGATCAAAAAATCATGAAAAGAAACACTATCACCTTCAGGCTACTGATTATCCCATTACTAAATGACAAAATATTAGACTGGTCCAAATTCAAAGATTATGATGCTACAGACGACAATTTCAAGTGAATGAAACTGTATACATTTACTGCTCTTTCTGTGTAGACAACATTGTGGTAAATGAAGAAATTGCTTGTTACAAGCAATTTCTTCATTTTCCATGATGTTTTCACTGTGTTAGAATGGGTTATTGAGCTTTCAACAGGACATTACTGATATATAGTCTTCAATGATTTACTCAAGGTCAAATGCTCCTAAATCATCCATTACCTTTCATGGAAATAAAGTTCAATCATTGTGTAATATTCAAATTCATATTAAGTACCCATCCATCAGCAGTTTCTTCTTTTGTATCAATGTTTTCCCAAGCCTTTCCTGTTAGGGACGTCAAAACCAGGTCTTGTTTGGGAAAGGGTTAACATATTTATTTAGCACACTTTACTTTTGTACAATGCCAGTGAATATGCTTTGCGTAAAATTAGGCGTTTAAGTAAATCTAACAGTTTCAGTTTCAGTTTCAGTTTATCCATTATGTTCCATTGTTCAAACTAAACAACCAAATGGAATGTATAAGATCCATCAAGTTATGTAATTCATTTTTTTTCTTAATTGTTGATGGTGAGAAAATGAGTTCTGAAGAGCATAATTATACAACAATTGCATATTCAGTTATCTCCTCGATATTATAGGCCCTAAATTTTTTTTGACCTAAAGGGTAATCATTAAGGTGACCTTTATCAACCTACCTCAAAAGACTGATTACACCATCAGAAATGCTCAAGAAAGCCTCATGGCATAATTCCACAGTGGTGGTCAATGTTAAAAGTTTTTCTGATCTATCAAGATGACAGAAAGTGTCATAAATGTCTATCTGAAAGATATTTTAGCAAGCACACAGCTGGGATAAGTACATGCCTATGGGTTGGTATAGTCTTCCATTAAACATTCTTCAAAAAATGGACAAGCCTTGATAGCTCAGTCTGTAATGCTAGAGACCTGTCCTGCCAATATCTTCTTTGACATTTTACTGAAGTCTCGTCCCTAACCACTGGGTGTTTGGTGTATGTATCATGTACATTTGATTGGATGTTGTGTTTGTACTGGACTACTGATACATGGAATGCCAGAAATACATGGTTAGGAGCACTAACAGCTGCCACAATAGAACTACAAAGGGTTGCACATGGCTTACAATGGCATTATGACCAAACTCCATCCAAACAGTAAACATAACATTGATGAATCACTTTACAATAATAATATTGAAAACTTGAGATATAATCAACTTTACACATCAAAAGAAAGGAAAAACATTGCAAAAAATATTTATATTCAACAAAAAGGTTTGGGATGGACCAAACTGGACAAATATTTACAAAAGATGGTCAATGGGCAACAATAATGTCATAACTCTAGGCAGAACAAGACAGAGATAGGACCTTATAGTAACCAAACAATGTGATGGTCAATTATTTGATGTATACTGATCATGTATACAAATGTCTGGATTTGTTCTAATTAATCCATTACAAGACAGCAAAATTTTAGACATGTCCAAATTCAAAGGTGTTCCAGACGACAAAATCAATTGCATGGAATTTGACATTTTTGGGTGTTTTTTTTTATAAAACATTGTGGGAAATGAAGAAGTTGCTTGTCAAATGCAATTTCTTCATTTTCCACAATGTTTACCTAAGCATTTTCTTGTGAGGGAGTCAAAAGGAATCAATGTGCAGTCATGGGTTATTAACATTGAATCTGAATTCAAAGGTAGTACAGATCGTGATATGGATGATATGGATGACGGAAAGTAAACTGTTGATCTTTGTTCAATTGCTGTTTTGGTCAATATATATGTATGCATGAATTAAAAGCATTTACCTGAATATTTTCACAGTCAGTTGCTACCAAAATTCAATCACAAAATACTTCAACCATAATTTCAAAATCCTTAAATCACAATTTCACTCAAAATCCATAAAAAAATTTTGTGTCACCAGCACATTTAAAAGTTTAAAACCCATCAAAATTGTGTCAGATGCCCATAAACCCGTCAGGTAAAAGTTTAAATCTGTCGGTGAAATATCAAATTGGATGACAATTGATGCAACCTTATCTAATGAGGTTGTCTACATATTACACTTTCACCCTTTCCCATACAACAACTAGAAAGACCTGAAGGTCTTGAGTCGCTCCACAGGCCTAAATTTCTTTTAATATTAAAACCAAGTTTTGACTAGATTTTTGAATACTTGTGGTTCTTACAGCAAAAACAAAGTCAAAATCAGCAATCATGTGGTCAATGCAAAAAGAAAGTAAATGATTGACAAATATTTTAGGGATGTTAGAGCGATAATGAAATTGAAAACTGTGATTTTGCCAAATTCAAGGACACATAATTCAGTATGTATATTTAAAATCAAATCGAAAATTAAACACATGCAAGATCTTATGGTCACTATCATTCTGTTCAAATTTTGTCTATATATGTCAATATTCGTGGATTCAAGAGTGGAAAAAGTGTTGAAAACTGAAATTTGGTCAATTTCAAGGGCACATAACTCAGATTGTAACAGTGTGATCATATTGAAAATTACACATCACAAGATCTTGTTGTCAACAAGATTCTTTCCAAGTATCATCTTGATTGGTTAACATTTGTGGTTGTTAGATTGAAAACAAAGTCGAAAATGGCAATTTTGTCAAATTCAAGGGCACATAACTCATGGTGTAAGACTCCGATCAAGCTGAAAATTACATCCAGGCAGCATATAATGTTTATATATATTCTGTCAAAGTTTTGTCTTCATTGGTCAATATTTGTAGATTTTGGAGTAAAAATAAAGTCAAAACCAGCAAAATAGAGCCGAAAATGGCAATTTTTGGCAATTTCAAAGGCACATAACTCATGCTATAAAATTCAGATCAAGCTGAATATTTTACCAAGGCAAGATCTTATAGTCAGCATCATTCTGTCAAAGTTTTGTCTTGTTTAATCAATATTTGTAGTTGCTAGAGTGAAAACAAAGTCAAAATTCAGCCGAAAATGGCGATTCTGTCAATTTCAAGGGCACATAACTCATGATGTAAAATTCAAATCAAGCTGAAAATTTTACCAAGGCAAGATCTTGTAGTCAGCATCATTCTGTCAAAGTTTTGTCTTGATTGTTCAATATTTGTAGATTTTAGAAGAAAACTAAAGTCAAAACCTGCTATTTTTGACATTCAAGGGCAGATAACTCAGGTTATTCTGGTTCAATCCATATTCTTTGAAGGAATCTGAGAGAGGGTCACCCAAGGATCATTCCTGTGAAGTTTGGTTGAAATCCATCCAGTAGTTTTTGAGAAGAAGATTTTTAAAGAAAAAGTTTACGGACGCACGGACGGACGGACGGACGGACGGACGCACGACGGACACACCGCCATGACAATAGCTAAAAATTTAAAACAAGTCTACAAAGAAATTTGCTGAAGAGAATAAAATCAGTGCAATTTGTGAACATTAAAGCATGAAAACCACTGAGGGAAAAGGAGCATTTTCTTCCATTTCTCAATAATTTATAAAGATTTTCCTGTTATGGTTGTCAAAATCAGGTCCTATTTGAGAAAGGATCAATAGATAACATCAATCCTTGTCAATTTGAATTTTGACAAACAGGTAACTATAAGGGTTGAAAACAGTCAAGACTGCACATACGCCACACTTTTCAAGACTGCACATACACTGCAACATAGACTGCACTTATACATGCACATGGGCGGATCTAGAGGGGGGGGGGGGGGGTCGGGGGGTCCGGACCCCCCCTGGCATTGGCCGAAAATTGAATTTTGACTATATAAATTTAGTGTAATGTTACATATTTACTGCATTTTAAGCCATAATTTGGGCTTGGACCCCCCCTGGAAAAAAAATTGGGCTTGGACCCCCCCTGGAAAAAAATCCTGGATCCGCCCTTGATGCAGGCTTGATCTTGATCTACAACAGAGCAGTCAAGTATTTCAAGATCAGCATGACATTGGGTAATCAAAAGATTGCACTTATGAAATATCATTATGATATCAAAGTCCGCTAGTTTCAAATACATTAGAATATATCGTCACTTTTAAATGAAAACCTCGTATATGCAGCTTAAACCAAGCTGCAGTTACGAGGTTTTCGTTGAAAAGCATCGAAATGCAACTTTCACAGGGTGAACATTTTCAAGATTTCAAATTCTTATCAGGTTTTCGAACCCATGAGAGCAAGAGAAAAAGATAAAAATGTTTGCTAAGGTTACAGTGAACTCATCACTAACAAGAGATTAAATCTTTTCTATTCTTATTGTTCGCACCTGAGTTTTTCATTACAACTTTCCTTCATCAGAAACGTACCTGATTAATTCATTCCAACATAAGGACGCCAGTTTTGACGCCCTTCATGAAAAATGCCCGGGAAAACATTGTGGAATATGGAGAAATTGCTTGTAACAAGCAATTTCTTCATTTTCCTCAATGTTTTCTAACACAAATTGTGTAGATTTTTCAAATTTCATTAACTTGAAATTGTTGTCTGCAACACTTTTGAAAATTAGAACAGTCCAAAATCTTGCTGTTGGGAAATGGGTTAATACAGAAAAGCACAAATCTGATCCAACTTACAATTTGTATTCCTATCAAATTAAACCAACTTAAACACACACTAGATCACAAAAGTTTTTCCACACTCTCAAAAAATATCTAACATCAAGTATCATAAAGATATGACACGCTTTTGTTAACAAATCCTCGATGTAGAAAGTCCTAAAAAAGATATGATATGGTTTCGTAATGTTACTTTGAGATGTAAAAAACCTTGTAAGTTATAAAAAGAATATGTTACGTTGTTTTCTCACATATAACTGTTACATTTCTGTGTCACATAATGAATGCTATCATGAGGCCGTATTCAAGATTTCGACAGTGATAAATACATCCAACCTGTCTAATATTTATTGATGGATAGGTAAATAAGTATAACCAACTCTTTTAAACCCTTTGGCAAACAATTATAGAGACAAATGACCTAATTAAGCTCTAATCAAAACTTAAAAACATATTTGTTTTCAATGTGCAACAACATTATTGTCAAGAAATGTTTTTGCATTTTCATGTTCAAAATGTTCAATTTGCTCTTTCATCATATTTGAACAGTTATTATACTTCAGAAATTTATCATTTGAATGTCATGTCAAATTGGATTTATTTGTAATATTATTGTACATAATATGGCTTTTGCTCCTTTGAGAAATGTTTCTCTTTAGTCCAAACTCAAATCTGATCAGATGGCTGCTCATATAATTATAATGTACATAATTTGTCCATTGGGGAAGGAAAAGCCATGCATCTCACAACAAGTTAGTAACAACAAGTTAGCAAAGGAAACTAACAGGAATGATATCTAACTGAGCTAACTCACTGTGTTGTAAGTTGTACGTTAGATTTGTGTAGTTTGTACGGAAGTTTTGAGTGGTCAATCAAAGATGGCGTCGGGGGAAAATCGTTAGAGGTAGGTGTCTTAGTTTTTCGTCGATAATTTCCTTAAATGGCCGTATCTTGTCTTGATACTGATATCATTGTACAGGAGAAATGTATACCTATTCACGGTGCTATATAGCCAAATACCAGTGTTGTCCTATCGTACTCAGTCGTTGTGCAAAGACAGCCCAACACGGAAAAATTTTTTCGAAGCGAGAAAGTTGCCCTTTTAAGGATGATTACATAGTAAACAGCGAACTAGGGAACAAACTATTGCTCTAACTTGGATGTTTTTAACATGCTCTTTTCTATGGTTACCGTTATTTTACACACAAATGTCTAGAATGACCACAAACGCTGTGTTTACTAAATGGCCAAACAACGGTGTAGTCACAGTGAAAATATGCAGACACAACGGTGCAGTTTCTGTGTTATCTGTACGGTGTAGTTATTATTTTCACAACAAATTGTGAACGGTGTAGACTTGGTATGTTGTATAGGGCGAACTAGCTCTAACAGATAGCAGATCATCTGTTTTATCTCCCTCAAATACTTTGGTCTTAGAAAACTCAGATGAAATTGCCGCCATCCTCAAAGTAAATGAAAACAAAAGTTAAGAAAATATGTTTTCTCTTTTCTTCATTCTCCTAAGCCTTAAACAGTTCAATGTATGTTTGATTTAATTTTCGGGAGACATTTTTGTTATTTGTGATTGAATAAACATCTGACGGAAATGATAATCAAAAGGAATACCATCACAAAATATCAAATAAGACATACAATAACCGTCATTTTGAAGCCATGTTAAGTGCAACGGCAAATTTCTTGTTCATCCGTTCATTTGATTTGTAGATTCGAAATTTCGGCTCTGGCTTTGAATTTTTCTTTGTAACTGTTTTAATTGGTTATTACAATCAATTATTGCATTCAAAACCGGGGATATCATCAATAGAAAGAATCTTGTTAACTCCAAAATCCTTTTTTCTACGTCGATGAGGTCTATCTTGTGTATTCTATGCTCGCAAATGGGGATGATGTCCTAGTCTGACTTCTTGATAATATCAGGAATAATACTAAAGTTCAGAGTTTTCAAATCTTTTTGACTTGTCTGATCATTGATCTCCCCCGCCCTGCGCACTTTTAATATCTGACTGGAATGGTCCTGTTCCGAATGCTTCACAACATTTTCGAAACTCCCTTCGAAATGACAGTAGTAATAGGTGAACAGCATGGAACTGAAAATAAAGAAAAAAATAAAACGGACGCCAGCAGATTCTTGGTAATTTCTACTATTTGACCCTTACGGAATTGCTTTGACAAATAGCAAGGAAACTAGATTCTGATATATTTTGATTAAAGTATATTTTGTAGACATATTGTCACCTTCTTTGCTGCAAAGCATTTACAAGTCAGTCACATAAAAAATTATTAACATAATTGTTGAAGAATTTCGGTAGTAATTGTAAAACATGATTCTCAGCCGTGAAAACGTTATCATTAAACATAAAAATATTATCATTCCAGAAATGATAAGTTCTGTATTACTTCAAGTCTACACCGTTCACAATTGAATTATGTCTACACCGTTCACAATTTGTTATGAAAATATAACCACACCGTACATAAAACACAGAAACTGCACCGTTGTGTCTGCATATTTTCACTCTGACTACACCGTTGTCTGGCCATTTAATAAACACGGTGTTTGTGGTCATTCTAGACATTTTTGTGTAAAATAACAGTAACCATAGAAAAGAGCATGTTAAAGACATCCAAGTAAGAGCAATAGTTTCTTCCCTAGTTCGCTGATTACTATGTAATCATCCTTAAAAGGGCAACTTTCTCGCTTCGAAAAAATTTTTCCGTGTTGGGCTGTCTTTGCACAACGACTGAGTACGATAGGACAACACTGGTACTTTGATATATAGAACCGTTGATAGGTATACATTTCCCCTGTATAATGATATCAGTATCAAGGCAAGATACGACCGTTTAAGAAATTTATCAATGAAAAACTAAGACACCTACCTCTCATGCTGTATTGTTGTCGCCATCTTTGAATGACTACACAAACCTAACGTACAACTTACATCACAGTGTAACTGAACTAATGGTTATGGAAAAGGATACTCTCTTAAGAACAGAGCACATTATCTCTACATTTCATTTCGATAGAATGAGCTCTGTTCTCGCGGGGTCATTTCACGTCTATTCTCGGGGCCTTAGCGAGATTTCAGTATCCAATCGTTGGCTATACACAACAAAACAATTTAAAAAGCTGATACAAACTTTCATTGGCTGACACTTCAAATTACCGGCTTCAGCCAAAAATAGAAGCGACGTAATGTATACGTAATCAAACAAGATCAAACTGAATGATTTTGATCAACAATTTTAATGTGAAGACAACACCACATTACTAGCTGTTGAAACAACTGACCAATTACAGCTCTTTAAAAAGCGCACAACTTTTTTTTTTTTTTTTGCCAAGATTTGTTCAAGTACAAGTAATTGGTATTCAATTGGGGTACGAACAATCCCAATTCTGATAAGTAAAAGTAGAATGTAATTGATAATACTTGGTCAATATGTCGCTATTTAGATGCCAGCATTTTGATTCTTTTCTATCAATCTCTGCTATGATACAAATTATTTCTCTGCCCTTTCACGGTGGGGGTTGTGCATGCTGGGATGAATAACGAATACGGACAAAATAATCACGATTCTGGTAAGATATTTTGCAATAACTTCCTTATTTGTTTGTCAATCTTCAAAAGGTTTGTTGTGTGTACCCTGCCTTGCCGAGCTCTTTCATCGGATGTATGGCATATTAGATAACTCATGGTACTTTTTCCGAAATATTGTGCCAACCGACAAGAAAGCGAAATGGTAACGACTACCGCCAAATTAACCACGCTTCAGGTAAGAATTTGTGCAATAACTTTCTTATTTCTGCATCAATTTTCATGCGGTTTTTGGAAGCAAATTATCCAAATTTGCTTCTCTTAGCAGCCATGCGTCTCTGCACTTTACCATTCTCTGCATACCACACAACATTTTCCGGTCTTCCTCACTATAAATAGTTCTATCAAAAGCAAAGATTAATGAGGTAACAGTCATTCGAATATTCAATATGTAAGTCTCAAGTTATGTGTAGATATTGAATTGTGTGACTGAAAATGAAACATTCAATTAATCATGTCTCTGAGAGATGAAAAGATCCAGGTAGTAATTTGCTTTATTATGGTTCAAAGATCAGTCCAATGGCCTTCCTTGTAAATGGGTCAGTCGAGTTTACTGAACTATGAAATATATTCAGCTTACACAAACGATTAATATGCATGAAGTTGTGCTAAAAATAAATACAACTCCATCATGAAATCAAAGTATGCAAGGTATTCTGGATAATCAAAGTACTTAATCAAAATACTCTACGAATCAAAGTATTCAAGGTATTCAAATGGATAATCAAAGTACCTAATCAAACTACTCTATTTCTGGCCCCGGTTTCTCGAAAAAAAACTTACGTATGTTCTTAAATCTGAGCACAGTGCTCAAATTGCATGAAATCCACGTGAACTTCAATGGAATACCCTTCAACGTTGGAGAGTATCCCTTTGATGTTGAGCATGTTCTCATGAGAATATACTTAAGTTTTTTTCGAGAAACTGGGGCCTGGACAGGCCTACATTTTTGAAAAATTTGCTTCCAAACAGTACTGTCAGTACTTTGATTTTGCATGTACTCCGTCTTACTGAGCCCTTTTCTCAGTTGAATTACTTATCTGGAAACTCCTTGTACTTTTCTCAAAAACCCATCCCAACCGACTAGAAAAAGGGCCTGAATTTTTTGTCATTTTTCTGGTCGGATTGGATCAATTTTTGGACAAAGTACAAAGATTCTACAAACAAGTCATATATCTGAGGAAAGAGCTTAGTAATGCGGGGTACATGCAACAAACCGCTTGAAAATTGACACAGAAATAAGAAAATTATTGCACAATCTCTTACCTGAAGCGAGGCAAATTTGTCTGTATTCGTTATCCATCCCATCATGCACAATCTCCACTGTGCCTTTGCTACTTTCATGTTGCCTTCTAAAACTTTTTTCAATTTTGACCAGCATAAAGTTCACGGAAGGGATATGACCTCATATTTTGAGCAAACAGATAAAATTTGATTGATTCATTCAATAAACTGACATTTCCTTAGTAGCCTTAATTGTATTGTGGTTGCTCAGTGTTAGCAAATAATCTAATCTTGACCATTAAAATGGACAAACTCTAGATGTTTGCTCACCAAGAGGTATCTTTGAAAATCTTTGCTCCATAAATTTTTATGATATTTGATGATGCATAATCGTGTATTGATTTAGGCAAATCTATTAGCTCCCTTCATTTGATTGGCAAGATGTCCAGTGAGGCTAAGTTGTAATAGTAGTCCATCTGTTATGGGGCTATCTAGAGATTAAAGAGACACCAGCAGTTTTTTAACAAGACATAGGAGCAATTTCAAGCAATGTCGTAAACATTTGGCATTGGAAAGTATGATTTTTTTCCACTATTTGACATCCCGATAGGATTTTATTTTACCTTGCAACAAAGACAGATCGTTAACAAACCACTGGGGTAAATGAAGGGGTAGATTTATGAGTCTATTGACCCCCATGATCATTCAGGATATAACTATACTACATGGTAACCACATGCCCTTACTCTGGTGTCAAATTATATGTATTGTTCAAAAAGAAACAGTAAGAGACCAAAGGTCATTCTACATTTTGTTGTAGGAAAATTGATTGTGATCATACATTCACCTTTGTTTTTGTTTAAGAAACATTGACATGATCAAATGAAAGCAGTCGCAACTTCTTTTATTACTGTACATATATATATATATATCTATCAAGAACCCAGTTCCCATATCTATTACTAGAAATGGCATAAGGTGCGAACTGGGAGGGCAAAAAAGATACAGACTTCAACTAGAAGGCTTAATAAACTTAATGCCAATATTCACTGGACAGAATGAAACAATACAAGAGATATAACATTACAGTTTGATCAATTCATAGGACATTTAATGCAACTCGCTAGCCTTGATACCTTTTTCATATACAAAACCATAATCATTCATTGGGATCATCAAACCTATTTGGGAAAGATGTTAAGACTTTTAAGCCAAGACCATACCAAAATTGAGACATTCAGTGATCCAGTAAACTGCATGTTTCAGGTTTCAAGCCACTGGGTATCCTTTTGCATTTTATCTGAAATCTTATCTTTATTGTAGTTAAATACAGTCGGGCCGCGTTTATCCGGACGTCATTAATCCGGAATATTCAATATCCGGAAATAATTTCTTGGGAACGGAATTTTTATTCATAAATTGTACACTTTAATCCGGAAATTCGCGTTCCGGAACCGGACAGAAAAAATCGGGAACGAAAACCGTAAAACTGTTCAAATATGCTCCAATAATCCGAATCAAGGGTTGGCCATCCGGATGAAGCACACGATAATTACTATCTATTGCCACCTCGTTTGATTAGATTAACGCATCAATTAACTGTTTGACACGAGTGTCTAACTGGCGACGCTTGATTGCACTCAACTTTCCAATACATATTACACATGCGTGTGTACAAACACGTAACAATGCATATCGACATTTGTTAAGTTTGAGGGGAAAACAATCTTGAGTTAAGATGTGGATACTTACGAGTGTTATAACAAGATCTATTAATTCCCAAGAATTGTTTTCTCGGTTACGAATAATCTAGTGCTAAAGTCGGAATATTACAATTTATTCTCCCAACCAAAACACGTGATTTTTTCTCGCGAGAGCGTGCTTTCCAAATTTGGTAACGCATACTATGCAATGTTTACAAAAACAGCGCGTGTGAGCAAGTGCTTGAAATATGGATGACGTAAATGAACATTCTTGATTTCGGTTGGTCGGTATGCGAAAATTATCGGACCAAACAAACTTCCAACATTTATAAACTGTACGTACATTAAACACAAAATTATTAATTGATTTCCAATTTCTTCGCAAAATATTTCGAAATATCTGTTTCTACCATTTTCGACCCTGAGATTACGAGAATTCACGCAACTGTGACTCTGACGACGTGCCTAATAATACAACAACAACAACTACAGAAAATCCGCGGCGTCTGTCAAAATTTGTTTATCCGGAAAAACGGCTAATCCGGACAACCCTGTGGGAAACGAAAGTGGCCGGATTAACGCGGCTCGACTGTATACTGCAATAAGCATATTTACAGTCTAATGAATAACAGCAATTAATCCTTTATCAGTGCACACAATTTTTGACTGGTCTAAACATACAGGTCTTATTTTAAGTTTTAGATAAAAAAAAAAAAAACACAGCATTGCACTTAACCCTTTCCCAAACGACCAAATTTTAGGGTGAACCGCTTCAAAAGCTGCCACAATAGACAAAATGGATGTTATTAAAGATAAGATTTGTGTAAAATATGGTACAGAAAATATTGAGACAAAAAGAGAAACTGCTGGTTATCAGCAGTTTCTTCTTTTGTTTCAATGTTTTCCCAAGCCTTTTCTATTAGGGACGTCAAAACCAGGTTTTGTTTGGGAAAGGGTTAAGCAGCCTAGGTAATATTGAAAATATACAACTGCAAATCTATCATTTAGTACTCAATGGTAATAATTTCTATTGTAAAGCAGGGGACATAATTTTGCCCAACTGTTTGTCAGAGTTATGGCACTTGGTCTATAACCATGACTTGTGTTGTAATACCACATACAGTGATGAGTGTGCCATAGCATCTACTATGACGTACTAATTGGGTCAAAAGTCTCTATAGAGCGTGTACCAATAAAATATACGCGTCGACGCATATATTTTCAACTGCTCGCGTAAATTTTTATGTGTCGACACGTAAATATACGCGTCGACCCATAAAATTTACGCGAGCAGTTGAAAATATATGTGTCGACGCGTAAATTTTACGCGAGCAGTAGTAGAAAATTTGAAACCGAGGCTGGCCAATGGGAGAGGCGGTTAGAAACCTTTCCCTTTATACCATAAAATTGATGGATGAAACGAAGGATCTGATTGGTTAATAGATAAAATACGCGTCAACGCGTATATTTGCGCGAGCAGTTGAAAATTTACGCGTCGACGCATAAATTTTCAACTGCTCGTGTAAATTTTATGCGTCGACGAGTAATATACGCGTCGACGCATAAAATTTACGCATCTACCCGTATATTTTATGCGTGCACGCTCTCAAGAGACTTTTGACCCATTTGGTACGCCATAATCTACTGCATCACTGAGTAACTTGACCACAGCATTGCACAGACATGATGGTGACTGTAAAACCTACCCATTTCTGCGAAAAAATGAGCTTAAAATACCCTTTCATGATGAAAGTAATAACATTTTGTCTTTCTCAAAATCATCTTTTGACTTAAAATGAGATTATCCGATAAAACTGTATATGAGTCAATTGTTTTTGCAAACTTAACCCAAGCATGAGATCTTCATCAGGGGTCGTGGGAGGTTGAAAAGTTATCATTTGATCTTTCAACTTGTATTTTCTTCTTTGTTCTTTCAATTAAGTCACATGAATAACCTTTTGTATGTAACTCTTTCATTGTAAATTAAAGCAGTAGAATTTCTAATCAAAAGTTTCAGAGTGCAATCTTTGATAGAGCATCTGAGGCTTAACCTTTGCCTAAATATTTTCAGTGTTACATATACAGCATTTAACATCACCAAAGTTAGAAACTTTGACTGTGTTGTCTGCATCACCTGTCTGAATTTCGGCATATCCAAAAAAAGGCATACATCGGTTTACCATTTCCCAGACTAGATGTCCCTATTTGAAAATGCTCGTAAAACATTAATGCAAAAGAAGAAAATGCTGATGATCAGCACTTTCTCCTTTTGCCTCCATATTTTCTGAGCTCTTTTGTACACAAATCTAACCTTTATTAACATGCACTTTGTCGTTAGTAGCAGCTTTCAAATTGGATCGCCCTAAAATTTTGTCGTTTGGGAAAGGTTTCAAGGGGTATTCCATTTGTGGCTGTGTGTGGTAGACCTCCTCATAGTGCCATAATTCTGACTATTACAAGTAATCAAGACCATTTATTGCACCAATCAATTTCTATCAATGGATTGTCAAATTTGCTTTTATGTCTATTCATAGCAATATAACTATCTATATTGACCTCTTACAGGTTGAAATAAAGAATGACAAGTATCAATTCAAGTACCGCTTACACTGCATTTTTCTTCTTTTGTATGAATTTCAACATTTCTTTTCAAAATATCAATTCTGTCTGCTAAGAGAGCATGTAAATCTAAACTTACAGCTTTATTTTGTAAACACTGACTGCAAGAAAAACTATGATTGAATGGTGAAATATTGAAAATATAACCAATGGTTTATAATGTGCACCTTGCACCTCATTTTTGAGGATAAAAGGTATAAAATGAGAGAAATGTTCTTGTTATTGACAGTGAGCTCATCAATAAAGCGAGATTCAAATCTTCTTTACAATCTTACATGTCTATTGTTCATAGATGGCTGAATATCCTGATTTAAAATTGGGTGGTCTTTCTTAGTTACTCTTCCACGGTGGTTAATCATAATTATATGACTCAGAATTTCAGAAAATCGTCAATATTTTTATTAATACTTGACCAATTTGAATTCCGTTTGAAGCAAAGAAGGTGGGAACATGACAGGAATCAGCTGGACAAGTTGGATTTTTTTTAAAAATCAGCTGGTAATAAAGTTATTGAAGATCAACCAAAATTTTGGTTGATCTTCAATAACTTTTTTATCAGTTGACTTTTAGAAAATCCATGGCTACACGCCGATCTAACATAATAAGCGAAGTCGCTCTTCCTTCTCAGTGCTTCAATTCGAATTCAAATCGGTCCCATATTAACAAAGTTATTGAAGATTTTTTTTAATTGTTTTGTCACGTGATTATACAACGTGTCTTCTTTACAATAATTCACCATTACATAAAACAGCTTCAAAGTCATACAATTCAGTTCTCTGTACATGAGCAATCCTTAGTATAAGCTTACTTAGTATAACAAGAGGCGCATTCTTAAGAGCGAGTTTATTTAAAATTTCTTGAGATGTTTTAGATAAAGAGTTTTTTCAGGTTTTTGAAATGCTCCATACATTATACAAATGACATCATCATGATGTATGGAGCATTTCGAACAACGCTGTTTATGAATAATTCGGAACAACTCTGTCAATTCTCCTTTATATTGTTTCTACAGAAAATCTTGCTCTTAAGAATGCTTCATCTTAAACCAACTTAAGAAATCTTGAGATATCTTAAGAAATCTGACTCTACAAAGCACACCTCAGTACTTACATGAAGCATGCTCAAGGATGATCTAAAATACTTTGCAAAAGAACAGCAGCTGCAGTTACAAGGTTTTTGTTGAAAAGCAACGATATCAGATCAATGGTAAAGAAGATAAAGAAGTCCAAATATTTGCCATTTGGGATAAGATGAATTAAAAGATTTACTCATTTTCACATTATAATAATTTTTATTCCCCTTTTTAGAAATATTTTTTTTTGCACTCGAAACGAAAAGTGTTGAGGTCTGCAAATCTAGACCAAGGGTCAAGCCGTAAAAATTCCAGGCCAATTATACACATGTAACCCGAAACCTTATATAAAAGATCAATCTCGATCTACTAGTTTTGTTCAAAGTGTCATATGTCACTCCGGTCTACGTCTTACTTTTATACATACAAAGTAAATATTTCAACCCTTTCTTACAGAAAGTATAAAGAATTTTTGTTTTTCATAAAAGAATTCAGTCCCAACACTGGCAAATTTTGATCAACCAATTAAATTTATTTATTGAATCCAATTCTTTCTGGCATTAGTAAGTGTTACCAGGGAATATGGCGCCCACTAGTTATTGAGCTAACAACCCCATGATTACAAGACAGAATACAACAATGTGCTAAATCTACACGCATTCCTATTTGATGGAACCATAAGAATTATTTTGAAACATGATGTTTCAGAAGTACTGTTAACAAGCATTTTTCTTTTTTTCTTTCAATGTCATGTTACAGAAAATATATCTGTGGAAAAACTTTTGTTCTATCATGGAAAATATTTGACATACCCGCGTAATATTTTGTCATTAAGAGAAGTGTTAATCCAAAAGGCTCTTCACACCTAGCATTAGTTCGCTCTGTGAAGCACAAAATCGGTAGTTTATAATAATAACTTAATCCAATTATGGCGCTTTCACTACCAAATCTCTAACAAGCTATATCGTTGCTTTTCTACGAAAACCTCGTATCTGCAGCTTAAAACAAGCTGCAGTTACGAGTTTTTCATAGAAAAGCGACGATATACTTTATTCCACCTGTTAATGACTTATACTTAAAATACCAGTATTAAACTCTTTTTTCAGTATTAAGCGGCCCATACACGATCAATATCATTGACAATATTATTGAGTCATAATATTGACAATATTTTTCTAGCCACCCATACACGATCAATATTATTGACAATATTAATTTAGAGAACAATCAACCATAGGTTACATAACGTTAATAAAAATATTGAAGAAAATATTTCAGCGATCGCAGATATTCGTCAATAGTATTGACAATCCTTCAATATTGCCCATTCATGGTCAATATTATTGTCAATACCAAATATTGACAATAATATTGTCAATAATATTGATCGTGTATGGGCCCCTTTAGGACAACAATGGTTGACAGTCTCAGGTACAGACTGATAAGAAGTGCTTAACCCTTTCCCAAACGGCAAAATTTTAGGGTGATCCACTTCAAAAACTGTAAAAATGACTAAATGGGTGTTCTTAAAGATAGAATTTGTGTAAAATGTGGCACAGAAAATATTGAGAAAAAAGGAGAAACTGCTGGTTATCAGCAGTTTCTTCTTTTGCCTCAATGTTTTCTCTAGCCATTTCTTCTAGGGACGTCAAAACCGGTCTTGTTTGGGAAAATGTTAATGCTTTTAAAAATGCAATATAATTTTATTGTTCACCATATCCTATATTGTGAGTACTCAGTGAAATTGTCTTGTTGAGATGATTTACACAATTTTGTCAGGAAGCATGGGATCAAACATACAACCTCTGGATTGATAGACTGAGCTATCCAGGCTTGGTTTGTTTTGGAACAAGTACAAACAATTTTTCGATGTTCTTCATACATGTATACAGATACTTGTGGTTTGTTTGCTGTGTTAGTTTATGGGTCAAGCAATCATTATTGCCATGTCGTTTGTTTGTGAAGCTAATAAAAATGTGGTCAAGTATTAGTGTTGTATCATGTACAAATTTGTATATTGTCACATCAAAGGCTCTAACATGAGTAGCCAATTTTATGTTATGAGTTATGATATATGATTTGACAACTTTTGTAAATAAAGCTTCTGGAGGTTTATTTTAGCTGTTAAAATACTCTCAAAGATATTGCTGCAATACCCTCTAACAATGCAAACTCAAGCAATATTTTGAAAAGTATCATTTTTACCATCTATTTGTAAAGCTAATATATTCCAGGACATCTTAAATTCTACAAACACATCAGACATTACTTTGAAAAATATAGTCGTAAAAGAAGAAAATGCTGATTACCATCATTTTCTTCTTTTCCCTCAATGTTTTAAATGTTTTACATACAGGTTTCTGAAAGCTAATCAAACTGTTGTTCAAGTATTAGTGTTGTATCATGTACAAATTTGTATATTGTCACATCAAAGGCTCTAACATGAGTAGCCAATTTTATGTTATGAGTTATGATATATAATTTGACAACTTCTGTAAATTATAATGCTTCTGGAGAGGGGTGGGTGGGGTAACACAAAGATTCTGTGGCACTCCCCTCTAACAATGCAAACTACAGCAATATCTTGTAATCAAAAGTATAATTTTTACCATGTCTGTAGTAAAGCTAATATTTTGCAAGACATCTTAAATTCTACAAACACATCAGACATTACTTTGAAAAACATAGCGGTAAAAGAAGAAAATGCTGATTACCAGCATTTTCTTCTTTTCCCTCAATGTTTTAAATACTTTTACATACAGGTTTCTGAAAGCTAATCAAACTGTTGTTCAAGTATTAGTGTTGTATCATGTACAAATTTGTACATTGTCACATCAAAGACTCCAACATGAGTAGCAAATTTTATGTTGTGATATATGATTTGACAACTTTTGTAAACAATGCTTCTGATTCTTACCCCTTTAAATAACAACAATTTTTTTTAGACTTTTCCAATTTGAAAGTAGTTGCTGACAACAAAATATTGTATGTAAAAAGTACAAAATAGGTACATTTTTACATTATGACATAAGCATTATTGAGATAAAAGTAGAAACTGCTGGTCATCAATAGCTTTTGAACATGTTTCTCCTAACAATTCTTGTTTAGAAAAGGGTTATTAATAAGAATATAGAAAGCATTTATAAAACAAATTGTCACTTTTCCATCCTAATTCAATCAATTGATTGAATACATTTTAAACTTTCAAAATCACTTTTTTACAAAATTAATAATATATGATGAATGTCAGTACAGAAAACAATGTCAAAGTTTGAAATTCATGCCTGTTTTTCTGTTAACTCTTTCCCAAACAAGACCTGGTTTTGACGTCCCTAATAGAAAAGGCTTGGGAAAACATTGAAACAAAAGAAGAAACTGCTGATAACCAGCAGTTTCTCCTTTTGTCTCAATATTTTCTGTGTCATATTTTACACAAATCCTATCTTTAATAACCATTCCATCCAGTTAATTTTAAAAAACTTAATTTCAAAGAAAGTGTAACACAATATTGAATTCACAAGTACCCTATTGTAATGTTTAACTAACCAATTTACATATTCAAAATATATACATTACAAAGGGCTTAAAGCAAAATATCTAATCAAATGAAACTCTTAAAATTGAAAATCATACCTGCTAAACTTTTCAACAAATCTCCATCCCTTCCTCTCAATTACGACTCAATTATGAGGTCAATGCCAACAAAGCGTAACACATAAAATATCGCAAGTACCCTAGAAAAATTTGATAATTATTCTGTATTAAAATCTAGCTTCATGTACATACTCCTACTAAACTTTTTTTCAAGATGATACTGTAAAAGGAGTGATATATCATAGCTTTTTATTCAAAACCTCCTAACTGCAGCTTGAAACAAGCTGCAGTTACGAGATTTTCAAAGAAAAGCAGCGATATAAAGCAAGAAATCTATCCTACCTGTTAAGCATTCCAACAAAACTCCATCCTTCCTAGTCAATTACGACTCAATTTTAGGGTCAATCCCAACAAAGCATAACACATTAAACATCACAAGTACCCCTCAGTAATTGAATCCACAAAAGTTAAGTCCATACAAAAGGTTAAGTCCATTTGAAATCAAAACCTACCGAAATGATACGACTCCCCTCTCCGATATTTTCAAAATTTAGGTATTTTCCAAATTTACACTTGGGATCATTTAAGCTACCTACGGGCTAGCCGTTGACCTTTATATTAACTTCTTATCGAGGTTGAATACAAATTATTTGCCTGTAACCAAAAATAATGACAATATATCCTTATGAGGGGTCTATATAGTAAGAAGTTACTGAAAAATCATAAATGAATTATTCTTTATCATTACTTGGTCAGAATTGTATAGCTAAATCTTGCAGTTTATAGTCCAATAAAGACAACTAGATTAATATTCAATCAAAAACTATTATCTTCATACAAAGAGATAGAAAAAATAATGAGGAAAATAAATAAAATGCTGGTAATAAGTATAAAGATCCAAGGTCAATGTATTAGTTAAAGCATTGCTAGAATAATACAAGTTATACTTGCTTCATCAAACAAACTCCTATATCCCACAACAAAATCTATCCTTCAAAATGATTATACTCATACCTACCAAATAAGGCTATTTTCATTATTAACACCTGGGCTGGACAATCTTCTAGCCATTTGACCTTTATAATGACCTCTAACTGGGGTCACCCACCAATAATAACAGGTGGGTAGGACATTTATGGGTCTGGGGTCCATTACTGTATACAGGGGCGGCAATTTATACATGTCTAAAACAATTAATAATCTCAGGTAGGCTATCAAATAGTGGTAAAACTGATACTTAAAATGCTGAATATCAGCATTTTCTTCTTTTGTCGCAATGTTTTCCAAAGTCATTTCTAATGGGGACGTCAAAACCAGGTCTTGTTTGGGAAAGGGTTAAAGTCAAATATGGTGTTTTCATTGCATAGTAATACAAAATTATTTTCTGAGATGTATAAGCAATTGTTCATGTATTCTGCCAAATACAAAATATACCATATGCATATAAAATCAAAGTACAATGAAAGAAAAGCATCCTCTGGCAGTTCCAAGCTTGTTTGTATCAAGTCTTATGATACTTTACCATAATAAGGTTCTTAATATTAGTTCGAAGGTGTCATGCATATTATTAAATACCATGAAGATTCATTGTGGCAAGTTTGATCAACGTCTGATTAAATCTATAGGGTGAGTTGCACAGACAAGGAATTGCTAACAGACGGACAGACAAATGGACAACCTGAGCCATGATAATACAAATTTGAGTATATTAAAAGAGAACACTCTGTACATCCCTCTTTTAGGACGGTCAAAGCCAAACATTTTATGACAAGCATTATTAATGATGAGGAGGGACAGAGGTGATGACTTGTTCAATGTTATATAAACTGGCTGTACATTCTGTCAGAACTGGGCGGGTATTCTAGTCTAGACTTATAAATGGCCATCACCCACATTTATATGGTCATATTACTGAAATAATGAACATGTAGGGCTGTTGTCGGCTTTTGAAAAGTGGTATGGCCCTAAAACTCCACGAAGATGTTTCATGAAATAGGAAAGCTGAATTAAGACACAATAGGGAAGTGAGCACAAGAGAATACCCCGCTCTGGTCAAGGTCTTCAAGGTACCTCCCCCGTATAAGCCTGAAACTAAGTTCAGTTTGATCAGGATCCATGCCACTGTATTCCTACTGTTTCCAAAAGAAAAAGAGAATATAATTACAAGATTACAAATAACAATATTAGTCTTGATCAAACAATGCAAACTATAATATAGGCCAATATCTGAATCCATGTTGGTCTCATATGCCATTATGACGGCTTTTGATTATTAACCCTTTCCCAAACAAGACCTGGTTTTGACGTCCCTGATAGAAAAGGATTGGGAAAACATTGAAACAAAAGAAGAAACTGCTGATAACCAGCAGTTTCTCTTTTTGTCTCAATATTTTCCTTGCCATATTTTACACAAATCTTATCTTAAACAACATCTATTTTGTCATTTGTGACAGTTTTTGAAGTGGATCACCCTAAAATGTTGTCGTTCGGGAAAGGTTTAATTCATATAAATTGTGGTATCATGCATACAGAAAAAAATACAAGTTTAATTTATCTCCTACCTGTGAATTATTTCCAAGAAACTGTCTCAAGGTGACACTGACATTGTGTACAAATCATCCAATTAGGACTGGCTGTCATCAGGCTGGTGATAACCAATCAAATTGCCCCGTGGCCAATTAGTACTTCATATATCATGTGACACCTTTCTCATCATAAATTTAATATCATTATGAAAGATTACATCATTTATGACATCACAGACTGTCATTTAAGAGCTTCAAACATGGAGGGAGGAATCAGGCAATACAATCACATCTGTGGCACAATAACTAGAGATCCAGTAAGAATAGCCGAAAATCAAAATTTATGAACCCATATCACATAGAAAATAACTTTTCCTTCATAGATCTACTTTTTTGTGTCTTAATTCAAAGGACTATATCGTCAGTGTAAATGCAAAACCTTGTATGTCGATTGTTGCGACTTTTAAAGAT
This sequence comes from Fragum sueziense, assembly GCA_963680895.1. Taxonomy (NCBI): domain Eukaryota; kingdom Metazoa; phylum Mollusca; class Bivalvia; order Cardiida; family Cardiidae; genus Fragum; species Fragum sueziense. The sequence continues at coordinate 23,057 of CAVMGG010000696.1, forward strand.
CAAACTTGTGTGCCCATTTAAAGACAATTCTTGCAGGTTTTGAGATATTGTAACTGATCAGTATTAATGACAAATCAGATATGAACAATGTGTCCAAATTTCAAGTAAAACATTTTAGTTTGGGAAAAGTTATTACACTTTTTTCCCTCCCCTTGGAAATTTTCCAAAAAGGAGATACAAGGTTTTGTATTTACAACGACAATTTCCTCATCTTTTTCAATGAGTGGATCAAAAAAATTCTATTACTCCTTAATTTTCCCCATTCCCACATGCCTTGTGACACCGTACAAGCAATTTCTTCATTTCCCACGTTTTCTACCAAATAAGACAACAAGATTCAAGGTTTCTTTCACTTTAAATTGTCGTCTGCATCATCTTTGAGTTGAGAATTTAGTCTAAAATTTTGCCATTTGGAAAAGGGTTGGGGGATAAGTGGCACAGTTGCAATCTACACCTTATTTGTTTATCAAGCATCCTTTTTGTGTGACACAGGTGGCTAGGAGCTTTCCGTCAAAATTTCATCAAAATGATCCATCCATAATTGTTACAGTTGACTAATTGTGATGTACAGTCGGATGGCAGACTGATGGAGAAGTTTTGGTCCATATAAAGGATGCCGACCTTGTCGCTAGGGCTGTCACATTAGCTCTCCGGACATAAAGTACTAGCTCACTAAAGATAAAATATGAAAAGCCTGTTTTAGCCTTGTCCTTGTTAACTTTGATGAGAGCACATAAATGTCTAAGTGAACTAGTTCATCTATGTACGGGGCCATGATTTTATTGTTACCTTCAACCTTTGGGACCTTGAAATTAAAAAGTTGATAGCCAGTCAATGACAATGCTGAAATATAACCATAAATCTTGCCCAATTAAACGCCTGGTCACATACAATTCTGCTTCCACTTCTTGTCCACATCACATCTAAATGCATTTTTCTTTTTATTCAGATACTTTAATACCTGTATATAAAGAGCCATAGTGCCATAGCGCACCAAAATTAAGCCTGGACATCTGCGTATGTAATGACCCCTTCTTTGGCAATGTTTTCTTAAGATGCTCTCAACCAAAGAACTTTATCCAAGAAACTTTTACTGTAGGTTTAATATTGGTGCACTATCAAAGTACCACCTCACTCTTCAAATTATTTTGATGTCAGTGGGGCCCTTCCATTCTTGTCATAGCTATACATAGTCTAAACATCCTAGATATAGGTCTTATACAATGTATTGTATAGAGGACGAGAATTGAACTGGCAGAGCATTCCATTCGATTAGCATGGGCTGCTCTGCCAGGTCATTTATCGTGATGTATAACACGAGAGAGGGGTAGGCAGTAAACAGAGATAGATAAGTCTTGATAAATGACCTGGCAGAGCATCTCTAGCTAGTAGCTAGAGATGCTCTGCCAGGTCATTTATCAAGAGCTATAGCCATGACTAAGGTCATGATATTGATCAGTCTTGACCTAAGGTGAGACCGCAAATCTCTTTCATCTGTCCAGATAAAAATAATCCAAAACCACATGATTTTATTTCAATTTCGTAAAGTTTATTTACAAAGTTTTCCCAAAGGTCTTAATTCATGGCGAGCTTTAAAATAACAAAATTAACAAAATTCCTCAGTTGTTAACATATTGACTTAACTTTTATACTTAGACAAGAAAGCTATGATGGGCCCCAGGACTGCAAAATTTATCTGATGCATGATATAATAATGTTGGCGTCCTATAATTCTAGAAAGCAGGGTTCAACACTAGTAGTGTCCCAACACCCTGTGGACCACTAAAATGCAAGAGAGACACAATCCCTGACTTTGGAAGATCAGAATTTCATTGGGATCCTTGTTTGTCGAGAGTCAGCTCTGCTGGAACCAATTGATTTACAAGGTAGCAATTAAGATGTAAGGGATACCTGACTGTTAGGTCTTCGGGCACACTGACGCAGAATGTAGGGATTCCCACTGGATCCCTGCTTAACCCTTTCACTGCCAAATATTTTTTTCGGACGTGTTTCTCACTGCTGAATTAATTCGAAGAAATTTCGATACCCTGTTCACAAAAACATGCATAACTTTTGACTCATTTGATGGATTCCTTTCAAATTTTTCAGCACATACAGACAAATGAAGCACCTATATGTGACCAAAATTTAAAGGTAATTTATGAAATGACAATATTTTTTTTCTTTTTTATGTTGTTGTTGTTGTTGTTGTTGTTTGTCCCCATAAATTTGTCGACAAAAGTCGCCTATGGCAGGGACCCCCTAAGTCGACAAAAGTCGCCTATGGCAGTGAAAGGGTTAAAACAGTAAGGGGCTTTAGCGCATCTAGACTATACTGTCATTGTCAGAGAATCAATAATTTGATTGCAAGAAATAAGACTAATATCATGATGCTGTCACAAATTTGTCAAAGCTGTCAAGAACATACCTTACCATGACTCGGTGAGTGGTGTGCCCAAGACTTGAGCCAACTACCACGAATCTTTCCCACAATCATAAGGACACCTTTTGATACCAAACACGTTAATGGCTCTTGAAAATATTGTGGAAAATGAAGAAATTGCTTGTGAGAAGCAATTTCTTCATTTCCCACAATGTTTTTTACCGGGAAATTTTAAAATGTTAAATTTTATCTACTTGAAATTATCATCTGCAACGTCTTTGAATTTGGACAAGACTAAAAATTTGCAGTCTTGTAATAGGCTAAACCTTTCTGCTCAGCCTGAGGACCCTGTGAAGATATTTTCCTCACAAAGTACATGGATATCACTGATTTTCAACGAAAACCTCGTAACTGCAGCTTAAAACAAGCTGAAGTTACAAGATTATTGTTGAAAAGCGACAATATACTGGTAATATATAAATACTTTGACCTTAGTCATTGGTTTACAAAAACATTTTAACAAAAGATTAGTTCCATTTATTTGTAAATCTATTTTAATCTTGACCCAGACAAACTTGTGTCCATTCACAAAACCAGCATGAATGGTCAATATCACAGTTTAATTAAAGTTACACATAGTTAAGATAATGATCTGTTGGTATACTTGTAACAATACTAGGATAAGCAAATTGTCCCTTTTCAACAAAAACCTCGTAACTGCGGCTTGTTTTAAGCTGCAGTTACAAGGTTGTTGTTGAAAAGCAGCGAAATATTAATGTAACCCAGCATGCTAAAAGGGACCTTCTGGAAAGTCCATAGGATAGCACCAAATTTTGAGAAACGGATCAGACTAAGCGGACATCAACCAGATGTGGCATTTAGAGTAAGATTAGAAAAACAATCTTGATTGAAAAAGTAGTGCTTGAATGAAAAATTACGATCCTAGTCAGTCTGTGCAGTATGCTTGGAAAAAACAGGGTCTATACTTTTCTGAGCCACTTCCCATGCGGTTACTTTTTGTGTGACCAGCTACATATTTATACAAATTGGTCACAGGGGATCAATAATAATTTGGTTGGTTATTGTTAGTGTCTTAGATCATCAACTTTTTCAATAAAGTCAAGTCTACAACATTACATGAAAAATTCCAACATCACCACATAACATGAATCTCAAAATAGCAATTCTACAAAAAATATTACTTGATGGTGTTCTTTAACCCATTACCACACAGTGACTCCTTTTGACTCCCCTAAAGAATAAGGCTTTGGAAAACATTGTGGAAAATGAAGAAATTAGCAATTTCTTCATTTCCCACAATGTTTTCTACTCAAAAAGCTATAAAATTTTGAAATTTCTTCACATTGAAATGTTGTCTGCAACTTCTTTCAAATTGGACTACCCCAAAGTTTGTCGTTTGGGAAAGGGTAAAAGTTTTGAAAAGCAATTAGGTCTAATTCCTTTCACATCTTTGGATACTACGACAACAAACAAGAGCTGCGGACAGCAGCAAAGCATCACTATCAAATGCTGGATAGCGAAAAAATTCTAAGCCAAAAAGGATTAAAATTCCACTAAATGAAAAAATTTTAATGTCAGTAACAAATTCTTTGTAGGTAGGGGGTTCTATCCAGACTTGTTGCAAGCAAGTTCTTCATTTTCCACAAAGTTTTCCAAAGCCATTTATGATCTTCTGGGCTGTGGGCATCAAAATACGTCATTTTTGGAAGCAAATTTTCCAAATTTGCTTCTCTTAGCAGCCATGCGTCTCTGCACTTTACCATTCTCTGCATACCACACAACATCTTCCGGTCTTCCTCACTATAAAAAGTTCTATCAAAAGCAAAGATTAATGAGGTAACAGTCATTCGAATATTCAATATGTAAGTCTGAAGTTATGTGTAGATATTGAATTGTGTGACTGAAAATGAAACATTCAATTAATCATGTCTCTGAGAGATGAAAAGATCCACGTAGTAATTTGCTTTATTATGGTTCAAAGAATTAGTCCAATGGTCTTCCTTGTAAATGGGTCAGTCGAGTTTACTGAACTATGAAATATATTCAGCTTACACAAACGATTAATATGCATGAAGTTGTGCTAAAAATAAATACAACTCCATCATGAAATCAAAGTATGCAAGGTATTCTTGATAATCAAAGTACTTAATCAAAATACTCTACGAATCAAAGTATTCAAGGTATTCAAATGGATAATCAAAGTACCTAATCAAACTACTCTATTTCTGGCCCCGGTTTCTCGAAAGAACTTAAGTATGTTCTCAAATCTGAGCACAGTGCTCAAATTGCATGAAATCCACGTGAACTTCAATGGAATACCCTTCAAATTGGAGAGTATCCCTTTGATGTTGAGCATGTTCTCATGAGAAACTGAATATACTTAAGTTCTTTTTTTTCGAGAAACTGGGGCCTGGACAGGCCTACATTTTTGAAAAATTTGCTTCCAAACAGTACTGTCAGTACTTTGATTCCTGTTTCAGCTCTGTATATCCAGTTGATGAGGATGTTATTGTAGTTTTGTACAGTTATATAATACAGAGATGACCTAGGGGTTGACAAAACTATGGGAAAATTATATGAAGACCTAGTTAAACTATATCTATACAATAAGAGTAGGGTATTCATTACAAATTCATTATTTGAAGTCTTACAAATTTTCCTCTTCATACCATGCAATCAAAATGTCAATTTAACCCCAGTCCTTCATCAAAAACTTTCCAAACAAGCCCTGGTTTTGATGTACCGAATTGTCGAATACTTGGGAAACATTGAGGGAAACGAATAGTTGATAGGACCAGCATTCTCTTCTTTCACCTCAATGTTTTCTGTGCTATTGCAGTGTTTCCATTTACATAAAAAAATATTGAGTCCCTTGGACCCAGTGCAGTAGAAAAAGTTGAGTCCCAACCACTTTCAGTTGAGTCAAATTTTGACTTCCACAAATCATCTTCAAATTAATTGTTGTACTTGAACGGGCTTAAAAACCCTTTCCCAAACAAGACCTAGTTTTGATATTCCCAGTTAAAGTGGCTTGGGGAAAACATTGAAGCAAAAGAAGAAATTGCTAATTCAATTTGCCTAAATGTTTTCTGAGACATTCTCAAGTTTTATACCTAAGTTATCACAAATTTTGTGATCTGCAGCAGCTTTTATCAGCCAGTCTTTGAACGCCGGATCGGCAAGCCACTGGTCTTGAAAAGACCGCGAGTGTTTCTTTTTCATTACTATTTACAAGATGAAAGTAACAGTTGGTTTCCGGCTATCAAATTGCCCACAAACAATATTTTAGACAGTTCGGGTACCAGACGAAAAAGGGGGAATCCCAACAATCGCAACTTTTCGGTTAGACATTGGCGAAGTCTATTTATAGTAACTTTGGAAAACTGGTGACTTTGCTTCAAATCTGTCGTACTTTGAAACATTTTGGGTTGTTTTCGCTAGTTATCTGACGTTTCTGCGTTAGATTTATGAAAATACATTGTTTTTGCCTCTCATTTTATTTTGCGTCCCATGGACGCGACGAGTATAAAAGTTTTGCGTCCGAGCTGATTTTCATGCGTATACAGATACTTTTACATCGTAAATGGAAACTCTGTATTATATATCAACAATACCTGGTTGCTGTATTATCAACGATTGTACAGTCGTAGGACAAATTTAGCTTTATAATTTCCTGTTAATTGGCCGTATGATAATCCTTAACCCATTCCCAAACAAGACCTGGTTTTGACGTCCCAAATAGAAAAGGCTTGGGAAAACATTGAGACAAAAGAAGAAACTGCTGATAACCAGCAGTTTCTCCTTTTGTCTCAATATTTTCTGTGCCATATTTTACACAAGTTCTATCTTTACTTACATCCATTTTGTCATTTGTGGCAGTTTTCGGAGTGGATTACCCTAAAATTTTGTCATTTGGGAAAGGGTTAAATTGAATTTGGTCATACAATCATTGATAGTAAGGGACTCTGGTTTTGACATCCCTAAAAGAACAAGCAAATTCGTTGAATTGATATCCCCCGCCGAATATATTTTCATTGTCAATAAAGTAGCGCGGAAACGAATATAACTCTGTATGTATATGGCTTCAACAGAACGAATATCACTCTGTATGTATATGGCTTCAACAGAACGAATATCACTCTGTATGTATATGGCTAAAACAGTCAGGGGCAGTAACTCTAAATTCCACGGTCGAACCGTGTAACCCCGATGATATGCGCATGTCCTCATTGTAGTAAAGCTGTGTGCCAAGTTTCATTGAAATCCGGTGTATAATTTTCAAGAAATAGCGCGGAATCGAATATCACTGTATGTATATGGCTTAAACAGTCAGGGGCAGTAACTCTAAATTCAGCGGTCGAACCGGGTAACCCTGACGATATGCGCATGCCCTCATTGTAGTAAAGCTGTGTGCCAAGTTTCATTGAAATCCGGTCTATACTTTTCAAGAAATAGCGCGGAAACGAATATCACTCTGTATGTATATGGCTAAAACAGTCAGGGGCAGTAACTCTAAATTCGACGATCGAACCGGGTAACCCCGACGATATGCGCATGTCCACTTTGTAGTGAAGCTGTGAGCCAAGTTTCACTGAAATCCGATCTATAGTTTTCAAGAAATAGCGCGGAAACGAATATCACTCTGTATGTATATGGCTTAAACAGTCAGGGGCAGTAACTCTAAATTTGGCGGTCGAACCGGGTAACCCCGACGATATGCACATGTCCACTTTGTAGTGAAGCTGTGTGCCAAGTTTCATCAAAATCCGGTCTACAGTTTTCAAGAAATAGCACGGAAACGAATATCACTCTGTATGTATATGGCTTAAACAGTCAGGGGCAGTAACTCTGAATTCGACGGTCGAATGCAGTAACCCCGACGATATGCGCATGTCCTCATTGCAGTGAAGCTGTGAGCCAAGTTTCATTGAAATCCACTTTATAGTTTTCAAGAAATAGCGCGGAAACGAATATCACTCTTTATGTATGTGGCTAAAACAGTCAGGGGCAGTAACTCAAATTCGGCGGTTGAACCGGGTAACCCCGACGATATGCGCATGTCCACTTTGTAGTAAAGCTGTGTGCCAAGTTTCATCGAAATCCGGTCTACAGTTTTCAAGAAATAGCGCGGAAATGAATATCACTCTGTATGTATATGGCTTAAACAGTCAGGGGCAGTAACTCTAAATTCGACGGTCGAACCGGGTAACCCCTACGATATGCGCATGTCCGCATTGTAGTAAAGCTGTGTGCCAAGTTTCATTGAAATCCAGTTTATAGTTTTCAAGAAATAGCGCGGAAACGAATATCACTCTGTATGTATATGGCTAAAACAGTCAGGGGCAGTAACTCTAAATTCGGCGGTCTAACCGAGTAACCCCGACAATATGCGCATGTCCACTTTGTAGTGAAGCTGTGTGCCAAGTTTCATCGAAATCCGGTCTATAGTTTCCAAGAAATAGCGCGGAAACGAATATCACTGTATGTATATGGCTAAAACAGTCAGGGGCAGTAACTCTAAATTCGGCGGTTGAACCTGGTAACCCCGACGATATGCGCATGTCCACTTTGTAGTGAAGCTGTGTGCCAAGTTTCATCGAAATCCGGTCTACAGTTTTCAAGAAATAGCGCGGAAACAAATATCACTCTGTATGTATATGACTTAAACAGTCAGGGGCAGTAACTCTGAATTCAATGGTCGAACCAGGTAACCCCGACGATATGCGCATGTCCTCTTTGTAGTGAAGCTGTGTGCCAAGTTTCATCGAAATCCGGTCTATAGTTTCCAAGAAATAGCGCGGAAACGAATGTCGGACGGACGGACGGACGGACGGACGGACGGACGGACGGACGGACGGACGGACGGACGGACGGACGGACGGACGGACGGAAGGACGGACGGACATGGCAAAAACAATATCCCCCCCGAAAAATTTTTTCGGCGGGGGATAAAAAGCTTGGAAAAACATTGAGGTGGAAGAAGAAAATAAAATGCTAATAACCAAAATTTTCTCCTTTTGCATCAATGTTTATATGCTATAATAAAAACAAACCCTTTCTTTATGAACATCCGTATTGTTTTCTTCAACAGCTTTCAATCGGAAAAGTCTACATTTTGGCTGTCAAGCTACATTTTCACTCCTAAAGATAATCTTAAAATAGAAAATCCACATTAAGGAAAAAACACCAAGATAAAAGTAAGAATTAAATCTATTTTTGACATAATGATACCTGTTTAAGGCAATATTTCTGTATCTAAGGTATATCAATGTCTGATCTTTTCATGCTCTGTCACAATCTACGTATTATATCTCTTCAGTTACTCTTCCAGTATAATCTTATTTTCATCATATTCACAAAATAATGCTGCCTTTCTAAACTATCAAAATTTCTTTCCCTTCATTGTTTTCTACCATAGTTCAAATGCAATTCAATAGCGTTCGGTTTTCTCGTGAAACAAATACATCATCGTCACGCCTCACTGGTCTAAAAATAGATTGGGAATCCCTTATCGTACAAATATGGCTGTGAATCTCGCGAAGTTTTTCCACGTTCAACTTGCCGAAGATGACATTCTAAGAGCTGGATGGCCGTAATCATTTGTTGAGAAACATTCTTATTCAGAGTTGAGAAGGTTGCTGCACTGTCGTGTACTTTTTAAGATCGGTAACTATGAAATAAGCAGTTGACAAATAATGTTTACACATACTGTCCTGTCTTGGCTTCGTCGTGCCGCTCGTGCGTACTCGCTTACCCTTTCCAAAACGACAAAATGTCATGTTGGGCCAAATTGAAACAAGAGTTGTCCGCGGACAACGTAGCTCGCCTATACGGGAGCTTGTCACAAAAACAGCTAATTTTTTAAAAGTAGGTCAAACTCCAAGGTCAAGGTCACAAGGTCAAAGGTCATGGTCACAAATGAAAGGTCTTGTCGAGAACTATCTATGTGTGAAATATCAAGGCTCTATCTATAATAGTGCATGAGATATAGGCCAGGTTAAAGTTTTTTAAAAGTAGGTCAAACTCCAAGGTCAAGGTCACTAGGTCAAAGGTCATGGTCTCAAATGAAAGGTCTTGTCGAGAACTATCTACATGTGAAATATCAAGGCTCTATCTATAATAGTGCATGAGATATAGGCCAGGTTAAAGTTTTTTAAAAGTAGGTCAAACTCCAAGGTCAAGGTCACTAGGTCAAAGGTCATGGTCCCAAATGAAAGCTCTTGTCGAGAACTATCTATGTGTGAAATATCAAGACTCTATCTCTAGTAGTGCCTGAGATATTGACCAGGTTAAAGTTTTTCAAGTGAAGACGGGACGGGACGGGACGCGACGCCGACACTAGGGCTGTGACATTAGCTCCCCGGACATAAAGTCCCGGCTCGCTAAAAAGTGATGATGACAAAATGGACATGAATACTGTTAGTGTTTTATCTCAGAGAAAATATTGAGGCAAAAGAAGAATGATCATCAATATCCAAAGAAGTTATTCACATCGATTTTGTCTGCTGTGCAGGCCTTTTCAATTTGGTTGATCATCATTTTCTTCTTTTGCCTCAATGTTTTCCCAAGAATTTTCTGTTAGGGACGTCAAAACCGGTCTTGTTTGGGAAAGGGTTAATATAGAAAAAAAAGCTAGAATTTGTCGCTGAATGTGATTTGATACCCCCACAGGCTTTCACTACAACAAAGGGCAATAACTCACAAAATAAGCAAGGTAGAGTTATGCTCCTTGTACGTTGCACTTCTCCTTGGCGAGATCTATCTACCCGAGAAGTTTCATGATCATATAGCTACTCTTCTTTCAGACTTTTCGATGTTTTTCTGGTTAAGCTGTTGAAGAATCTCAAGAAAAAAACGTATGTCGTTTCTTGTCTGTCTCCGTATCTAGAAGCAATGTTGCATATGCGCAATGTTTCGTAGTTTTAGTTCCCGCCTGCATTATCTATGATCGACTAATATCTCGCTTGAAAATAATAATTCTATGCTAACACTGTTACGAAAAAATGCCCGATTCATGACCGATAAACAAAATATAAGACTGGTACCCGGCAAACGTTGTTGGGGTATTCCATCTGAAATCTATTTTTAGCACACGAGCGCGCGAAAACTGTTCGCTATTGTCTATATCCAGTAACAATTTTGACCCTTTCCCAAACTAGACCTGGTTTTGACGTCCCTAATAGACAAGGCTTGGGAAAATATTGAGACAAAAGAAGAAAATGCTGATAATCAGCATTTTCTCCTTTAATCTCAATATTTTATCTGCGCTATATGGTACACAAATTCTATCATTATTTGAACTCATTTTGTCGTTTGCAGCCGTTTTCAAATTGGACCACTCCAAAAATTTGTCGTTCGGGAAAGGGTTAAATTGTCATTCACAAGTGAACTCATTAGTCTACCGTCTACAGGTATCTGAGAGAGGGATAAGGTCTGACAAATGATATCCTATATAGGAACCCTGTATTTTCTTATTTCACAATGGTTATTATTTCTGACCTAACCTAGAAGAGCCAGTATGGGAACTGAATGCTTGTTTCACCCATTCACAAACACTGGCCCTTTTTGATGCCCCACAATATAAATGCTTTAGAAAATATTGTGGTAAATGAGGGAATTGCTCCAGACAAGCAATTTCTTCATTTCCCACAATCTTTTCTACTTAGAATGACCAGAACATTTAAAGTTCCATTCCATGAAATTGTCATCTACAACATCTTCCAAATTTGATCAGTCAAAAATGTTGTTTTCTGGTAATGGGTTAGCAACTTCTAAAGCACTATTTGGTATCCATGACTGTTGAAAGGAAAGCTTACAAAAATACTGAAAGAAAAGCCATTGGCATAAAAATTTGTGCGTGTTGTTGTTGTTGTTCTTTTCTTGTTCATTTGCAACAGTTCTATTTCCTTTAAACATGTCCGAAACTTGTGGCTTGGGAAAGGGAGTCCAAACCAGACATAACAAAAAAAGGGTTTACCCTTTCCCAAACAACGACAATTTTGATTTTGTTTACTAAGAAAGTCACTGCAGACATCAAAATGGATGTTGATAAAGACAGAATTTATAAAGAAAAAAGTACAGAAATATTGAGGCAAAAGGAGAAACTGCTGGTTATCAGCAGTTTCTTCTTTTGTCTCAATGTTTTCCCAAGCCCCTTCTATTAGGGACAAAACCTGGTCTTGTTTGGGAAAGGGTTAATATAGAGTCATGTATCATTCACAATTACCAAATCGAGGGATTTAAAGATGTAAATGAGGCTAAGTAGGGCTTTTAAAACGTATGACTCAAAGTTGACAAAAACTTTGTAAATTGTATAACATTACAAGGCACAAACAGGTCAAACAAATAGGGCACTTAGAGCCAGAATGACTTAATAGGTGCTTTTCAAAGAAAACCTCGTAACAGCAGCTTGTTTTAAGCTGCTTTTACGAGATTTTGTTGAAAAGCAATGATATGATGTTGGATACTGGTTGGACATTTAAAACTGTTTTGCATGAAATTTCTCATAAAATGTATCAAAGATTTCTAAAAATCTTTCACCAAACATAGAAACAAATATACTTCTAAGTTAACCATCTTAATCCCTTTCCAAACGGCCATAATTGAGACATACACGATAGTCATTCAATTTCAATGATGGCAGAAGAAAATTTGATAATACAAAAAGTAAAATGTCTTGACATAGAAAAAAATGATGGTAAAGGACATAATTGTAATACTGGTAATTATTTGAATTGTTTTCTTTTCCCTCAATGTCTTCAATACTAGATGTCTCTTTCAGGGCTGTCAAAATCAGGGATCATGTTGGCCATTTCCTACGTGAAGAAATTGAATGACACTGCAGATGATAAAATGGACTCTCCTTTACATTAAAGCAAATATAGAGGTAAAAGGGGAAAATTCTGGTAATCAGCTGGCTATCAGCATTTTTCTCCTTTTCTGCCAATGTTTTCAAAAACCATCTCTTTTCCAACAAAACTAGGACTTATTTGGCTGAAGATAAAAAATCATAAATTTACCTTTTTCAGTTTTGTCATGAGATTGATGGCCGGACAGAAGAATTCCGTCATGAACTTCTCCATGTTGCCGTGGTAATAAACTTGTAGAATTTGTTCTGCTTGTCGGACGCCGATCTCAGCTGCCTCTCCGTACAGGTCGACCAAATTGTCACGAACGTTTGTCAAGTCCGGCCTAGTCTGCAATGATATGAGATGGTTTGATTGAATGAGATTTAAGGTATGAAGTGCCTAATTAAAAACACCACTTTCTAGCCATACGAAATGCATCAAATTACACACACTTGTAAATACACTTCACATAAGTTGATTCACCGTGCCGGATTTCAAGATAATGCTTCAAGGAGAAAGTAATTTACAAATATTATTTTACTCTATATTCATATAAAAGGGAGGTAATTTGGAATATTTTTGTCTAATATTTCCATAAATATGCATTTATTCAAAATTCTAAACCGTACAAAATGCTTATGCTTATATTTGGAATAGAAATGTAACACACTTTAGGAATTACTAGCACTTTTCAAATTTCGCCGCGGGCTCTTTGGTGCTAATTAGGCCCTTTTTACCTTAATGCAAAACATAAGACTGTTCCAAAGTCAAAGGTGTTGCAGACAACAATTTAAACCTTTCCTAAACGACAAAATTTCAGGGTGATCTACTTCAAAAACTGCCACAAATGACAAAATGATGGATGTTATTAAGGATATAATTTGTGTAAATTATGGCACAGAAAATATTGACACAAAAGGAGAAAGTGCTGGTTATCAGCAGTTTCTTCTTTTGTCTCCATGTTTTCTCAAGCCTTTTCTATTAGGGACGTCAAAACCAGGTCTTGTTTGGGAAAGGATTAAGCATTTACTAAACAAGAACAGGATAACCTCAACATAACTTGACAGAGTATAAAATATTATGTTGAGCAGAGTGACAAGTTGCTGCCAAAATGATAAAAGGGGGGTAACCTCCACAAGAATATCTGGTTTTTAGGATAAATTACCTCCCTTGTGAAATGTATATGTGACCCGTCACGCTAAAAGGGACCTTATCGGATGTGTGAAAAATATCGACCCTAGTCAGTCTGCGCAGTCCGCGCAGCCAGACTAGGGCCGACACTTTTCACTTTTATGCAATTTTCTAAATCTGGAATGTTTCCCCTATCATACTATATGTTCATTTTTCGCATACGGGATCTGGTTGACCTGTGGTGGGTCTGAAAAAAATTGTCAACATTTTGATTTTTGGATTCGGATAAGGTCCCTTTTAGCCTGACGGGTCACATATTTATTCTTCTTTCCTTTCTCAACAATTTGTTAGCATAGCAAGAAAAGAGAATCTTCTATTTGTAATGGGAGCCAATGAAAAAGAAAAGGATAACAGTCGACCATCTACTCATCTACAAAATAACCCTTGGATTCAACGTGCTTAAAAATCATTTCAGCAGCTTCAGGAAGAAACATAGAAGACAAAGAACGATAATGTTGGATACAAAAATTGTAACCTCTTCTGATCGTCATTTTCTTATCTTTGTTAACAAAATTTTCAGATTCTGTGGATTGAACTTTTGTCGTCTGCAGTGCCTTTGAATTTGTACCAGTCTAAAAAATGTTGTTTGGGGAGCTGACATTTTGAAGGAACCAAAGTAGATCGACTACAAGAAGATCCTATTGTATTCGTACGGACGTTTGGATATACCTGTTTGTGTTTACGTCTGATCGCCCTGCTGAAGAATCGCACGATCGCAGACATTGTTTACAAACTCGGCCCGCGTTTCTGTCGCACGAGATTCGCTGTAACCTTTGACCTTTACGGTACCGATTGATAGTGTTCGGGTATTTCCGTAAAATACCAAATATGGTGTCACTCCTCAATGACTTTGACTTGTTAACTCTTTCCCTAAATTTCAATGTGCGTACAGGTACAAAAATTGTGTTAATTATGGAATTTGTGTAAAATTATATCAAACTAGCATGTCAAATATTGACGCAAACGGAGATTACGCTTGTGGACTGTTTCAATATAGTCCCAATGCAATGGCGGATCCAGGATTTATGTAAGGCGGTTCGACTAGCCTATATAATGGGGGGGGGGGGGGTCGTTTTCCTAAAGCTATTATCATACAATTTTGACTGAATTTCTGCATGAAAATAAAATTATTAGGCTACGGAGGAGGGTTCGTTTGAACCCCCCGAACCCCCTCTGGATCCGCCGCTGCCAATGTCAGAACAAGGATTGCTATGATATAACCGAAGAAAATGCTGGTGATCAGCATTTTCTTCTTTTGTCTGAATGTTTTCCTCAACCTTTTTTTTAGAACGAATAATCAGATAAACCCACCTGTTGGGACAGCTCGGCGTGCAGGGTTTCTGTCCCGGGTGAGATATAGCCCCAGATCGTGTCAGCGACACTGCTAGACAGCGTACTGAGCAGCCCGGACCAGCCCATCAGTCCTGTTTTAGACATCACCGGTATCTCCGCCTGCAACACTCGAACCTTCCACATACTGCACTGATCACGACGTCTACCACTTCATAACTCCCCATCACTATCTAGCTTAGTATTCCATTATGCAAGACTTATATCTACTGATGTTGAATAATATCAGGGTTCCATAGCTTCAAACACTTCACTGATAGCTAGATCTGTGGCAACGTTTTCGATTTTATATGAGTTTTTTTTTTTTTTTTTTGTCATTTCATTTGTCAAACCAATTGTTACGTGAATAGAATGCTATATTGTGCTTGAATAATGACAGAGTGGCATACAACCTTTTCACGCTTCACTTTCAAATGGATGACCTAACATTTGATGCTCTCTTCGACAAAGACACACGAGAAAGTAATCCATGTTACACATTCACAAACAATGTCAATTCAGATCCAGTTTGTATCATCTTCTAGGACAAATCTGAAACGAGAATTGTAGATATGTTAACACAAAAGTTCCATAGTCTAGATAAACTGCTCCTCGAAACTACATGACGGTGCATGTAAAGTTTTCATATAAATGTACCATAATTTCGAGAAAATTAGAAAAAGGAAATCGCACGCTAATTCAAACAACAGCCTATAATATTGCTAGTAGCCCATTGCATATATAGTGACATTTTCACTGACTGCATATAAGCAAATAAACGAACTACGCATGGTGATTATAATATGCAATAAATAACAGTTTCCTGTATATTTCTCAAGAATTCCCCCAAGAACAACACTATTGTTATATCTAGTAATAAAGCAGAAGTGACCACCGCGAACAGTCCATTAACTCGGGAAGTCCTTAAACAGACCCTGTCACAAATTAACAATAATTCGATCCTAGTTTTCCGTCGTATCTCTATGTTTATGGTGTTTACCAGATATAGCCTAGCGGGAATCGATAGTCAGTGACCTACGTGCATGTGCCGACCAAGTAGGCCTACTTAAAGGTCCTAATTTAATTAAAATATGACCTTTTGCAGCGAGAGATATGTCGACGATATTGCACGTATAGGCTATGCAAACTTTAAGACTAGCAGCTTTTTCAATATTCTGAAACTCTTCAGCAAAACATAGGTTTTACAGCATTTTGTAGGCACATTTGTGTTGATACAATTGCTCTCAAAAAAAAAAAAAAAAAAAAAAAAAAAAAACACGCTAAAAAGTGATTTGGTATATAAGGCATACCGTAATTCTATGTAAATCTACCCCGTATCCCGTTAAAAAAAACGCTTAAGGGGGAATGCTCCAGTTTCCTAAATGTTTTCCCAATAATAGAATTTATTCATACTTTGTATGTTGAAATTACATGTTATTACCAATTGAAAAATAAAATGAAAATGGATGGTCAGCGATCTTGTTTGAATTTTATAGGCATTCGTATCACATACCCCTACATCGAAAATTGCACAATTTCTTGCACCTGTCCAAGGTCACTAAAATGCTAATAAAATGCTGTATATTCATCGTTTAGTCCCTAAAACGGATTTAAAGTAACGTCTTACATTTAATAAGAACAGAAAACCCAAAATATGTGCTATTATAAACGCGTAAATGTATAAAACAACATGCTCACGTGTTCGGTTAGATCAACAAAGCTGGAGTGTTTTATGTCAAAATTTGCATATTTTTTGGAAATATTTCAAGTTCTACATAATAGAATTTGATAGAACTCCTTCAGTGTATTAAGAAACATGTCCTGGTAATAATTCAAAAAGAAAATGTATAGGTCAGCGCACTTATTAGTGAATTACAGCATTTTTTATCAGCTACACATGAATGAAATGACGCAAAACAGTGGTAACTGCATACACACTTACGACTGTCTTGCTCTAAATAATCGATTTCCATCTTGAGGAAATCAGTTTCGCATAATAAATACACGTTTACCGTCGAAAATGGTAAATTGTAATGGTGTGTTATATTATTGAAAATATGGTAGCGAAACATATTGGTACGAAACATTAAATTTACTACAGTAATGACCGAGTGTTCCGAAAAACTGGAGCATTCCCCCTTAAGATAACAAAATGAACAATTCAAAGATCATTTCCATTTTCTTATGAATTGTCCGTTCTATCATAGATTTTTGCTTGAAATATATAAAGCTCAAACATTCGGATATTGGCGTTTCCTGCAAAAATTCGTATTATTTGTAATTAACGCTATTGTTAAAGTGACATCTCACATTTATTTCATTCTTTAAAAGTATGTTTTGATGCAAAGGTTATTTATTCTAATGCGTAGAAATGGTATCTGATCAGTTTTTTAAGTTGTTATTTATAAGCGAAAAATACGCCTTCAAAGTTGAGACAGAAATGACAAATTATATATATAAATCTGAACTGTACAGTTGTCAACAACAATTTGTTTAATTTTAGCACAAAAATATATATTTCTCGTAAACGGTTCAATATTTTGGCTTTAAATTTTCCGAATTTTCGTAAGAAAACGCGCTCTTTCAGATAGAATAAAAGTAAAATTTATGTAAAAATAATTCTGAAATGTCACTTTAATGTGGGGAACAGAAAAGCGTGGTATAAAACACACACCAACTGAGTGTCACATTTTCTGCTGTCCGTATCAGAATTAGACCAGTAATCCAATATCTGCAGTTGGAATGAGACTAGGAATGGTATAAATTCATGACGCTGATTTCTGCAATTATCTGACTGTATTTCGGAAAATTGAGTTACTCGAACGTCCATCTACATTACTAAAAATACGTGCATTAACTCGAACTCGTGGTACAACTACGTCTGTTTGTCTCAAATTGACCGAAATCCTATTTAGAGCCACAAGTTTCAACTAAACCCTCGTTTCCAGGAGACATACCCTTTGACCAAAGCAATCCAGTAAATAATCACAGTCATTTGATTCAAACAATTTTGTGTGCATATTTTATTTGTGCCTAGTACTACAATTTCATATAAAATTTAGATAATCAAATTCAAGCTTGCTAGGAAATAAGTGGGAAAATAATATTTGCAAATTATAATGCAAACAGGGTGGTTAAGAAATTAAAATCAACCGACATCTGGAAAATGACCCTTAAAGCATTTGCGACTACCATAATTCCATATCAGCATACTGTAAAATCAGAAATGTTCGCGAGGGATTATTTTTCGCTATGTTCGCGAATCCAATAAATTCGTAAACATTTAGCCACATGAACATATTGCCTGTGAGCAAATGCAATGATTAATTCGTAAACATTTAGCCACGTGAACATACTGCCTGGGAGCAAATGCAATGATCCTACAAGAACGCACCGTCCGTCCGCCATTACTTTGATTTTCGGAATTGTTTTGGCTTTATCGTACAATGTAAATCGAGTAAATAATGCAATCAAACTAGACAAACGACTTTAATGTTCGCATTCTTTAAAATTTCCAATAAACCTTCGCTGCGATGGGCCTTGAATACATCAAATATCACCAGGCCTGTTTGGTTACACCTATAACAAAAGGTGTGAAATGTGGTCAATAGAGTGACATACGATTTTGACAGGCATTGTTTGTCAGCAATTAACAGTTATGTTATGCAGTTTTCCATACTTTAAACAAGATCTATTGAACACATACGGACTGCTGAATGTATTCGATCTAAATTATCGCGATATGATTTTATTAATCTACAGAAGATGAACGGTGTTTGGTATGAAAATGTATTCACGTACATGATTAAAGGATTAAATGATTACGGATTGCGTGAGACCTTTTTAAACAAGTAGGGGCATCTGCTATTTTTTACGTATCGTGTTATTAATATGAAGACCGGCTGTAAAAATAAAACACAAAACCGATAGTTGATGATAGTTGATGATTTTATTTTCGTGAAAATTAAACCACATGGTTCACAGGTTTTGTTTTTCGCAAACTTTTACCCTCGCGAACCACTTCAAATTTAAAAATTCGTAAACTTTTGGCCCAGCGAAAATATCTGATTTTACAGTATATCTAAGTGCAGACTGATAAGGACCAATGTTGATTTTAGAAAAAAAACCTGCATGTTCTGGATAAACAATTAGAGATCGACGTGGATCTTGATCAGACTGTGCGTATACACAAGCTGGTCAGGATCCATGTTGATCTCATGCATTAAGAGTCCTTTCTCCAGATGTTGGCTCAAAATTCATGTACACGCAAGCCTAGATACGAATTTGCAAGTAGAAAGATAAGGGTTCAATTTGCATGTAAACAATTCATTACAACAATTTTAATTAGTTCTGATTCATTTACCATCAATTTTCCCATGATGTATATGAGAATTAAAACTTAGTGGAAAGTCATACAAGAAGGCTGTGTGTTTTTTAATCGGTTGACCTGAGTGAAGCCTACTCTCCAAGCCGAGGCCTATTGATTAAATCATCAAACAACATAGTTTACGAAGAGGAAATGTACTTTGTTGTAAGAAAGTAAGTGAAGCCGAAAGCGGGAACATTGTAATAGTTTAAATTTTCATTGAGTCCTGTTTCAAATGATTGATATCATTAGGGTTCAAATATAAAATGATAGCAATCAACAAAAAGTTTGAGTTGAGAAATAATACTGTGTCTTAGCCAACCTGCACGGTTCAACTTCCTTGATATTCACAGGTTTTCACAAATTGAAATGAAACTACTTCATATTTTACTTACATTAAATCATCATTTGATGCAGTCACGGTTGCTTGGCTGATCTTATCAGAAACTAATTCGATTTCACACATGTTTGCAGCTTAAATGCTGTGAACCCTTTACCAAATATTTCCAGATATTGACGATACTGAGAGAACCGCTGTGTATAGAGAGATTTGAACAAATTACTTATCCTCCACGTTTTCTTTGTCATAGAATATTTATCGTTTTGAACTAATAACAGATGCTCGTGGCATCATCTTTTGATCTTCAATAATCTAAAAGTATACCTTAGATAAGTTTTATAAAAAACAGTAACGTACATGACTAAGCTCAACATCAATATTATTTCCTTGTTGCCATTGTTGTAGACTATAGCACCAGCAGTAGCCCGGGTATTGCAAATAGGTGGCTTGCCAGAGGACAAGGCCATGGGAGATTAATCCTTTTTAGGCTATGATTAATTTGGTACATTGTATGTTTGTCTGTTTAAGTATGAATCACCGGGTATCATGTTTAAGATGAGGAAATAATCGGAAACCCATTTTACAGTCATTAACTTACATGGACATGCTTTACCATTTAGATGCAGATTATATTACACTATAAATGCATCGTTAGAGCATGAGTTACGGGAAATGAATTGGTTAGTCTTTTCCGAACAAGATCTCATTTTGACGTCTCTATTAGAAAGAAGCTTTAGAAAATATTAAGACCAAAAAAAGAAAATGCTGATTACCAGCATTTCCTCCTTTTTTTTCTTGTTATATTCTGTGCTAAATTGTACGCAAATCCTATAATTATCAACATTGATTTTGTGATCTCTAGCATCTTTAAGATTGGATCAGTTCAATGTATAGTTGTTTGGGAAAGGGTTAAATGCATCTTAATAGTTGTTATTATATTTGGGTTAATTTATTCATGTTATCTTATAACAACACAGGTGACGTGAAAGCAGCAGCAGTAGCAGAAGCAGCAGTAACAACAACAGCAGCAACTCAGAAATGAAATTACATTTTTTTATAAGAGAGATTCACTAATGGTTGAATTTGGAATAAAGGCCATCACGATATTTGAAACCTTTCTAGATCCAGATCATCCTACTAAATACAGGCATTTAGGGTGGTTCACTTCAAAACTGCCACAAATGACAAAGTGGAAGTTATTTACGGTGGATTTTTTTAAATAAAATATGGCATAGAAAATATTGAGACAAAAAGGAGAAACTGCTGATTATCAGCAGTTTCTTCTTTTGTCTCAATGTTTTCCCAAGCCTTTTCTATTAGGGACGTCAAAACCAGGTCTTGTTTTGGAAAGGGTTAAGGTGTTGTTATGGATAATGAATAAGATATCAGACAATACCGTAGATCTGTTCAAGACAAATTTGTGTATGCACATGCTGATCTGGATCCATGTTTGTCTCAACTGCTACCTTTTTTTCGAAATCAAGGCTCATTTGAATTTATCTAAAACAACGTCGGGCAGCGAAAGACTTCTGTTACTCATTTCCCTGACAACGCTGCCAATAACGACGGTCAGAAAAATATCGAGAGAATAGAAAGAATCGGACATTTCATTTTCTCTCAATACTTTGTACACGCTATTTATGATGTAAAATTAGACATTCCCCAAACGGCAAACGTTTGTACCTCTCCGTAAAGTTGATATTGATGAGGATAAAAAGGTAGCACTTGCGTGTACGCAATATTGCCCAGAATATAGTTATTGGGACAATGGGAGTAAGAGCTGATTATCAGCTAATCCGAGTTTTCTCTGATGAAATTCGCTCTTTCATAATTATGTTGATGTTGCTCATTTAAAGAGCGACATCAACATATCAAAGAGCGAATTTCATCTGAGAAAACTCGGATTAATTATCAGCATGTTCTTCTCTTGTCCAACGATATTTCGTTGAATATAGAAGACTACATGTACGAATCTAAACCTTCTATAATATAAAGGTAACAACCGTAAAATGATAACTTAATGACAGTTCCCTATCTTTCTTTATAACATGGGGTGAATCACATAATAAATCATACTAACATTACATAACATCATTATACTTGTGCTTATGTTACGGGAGTTCAGGGCTTAGACTCAAATGCTTTATTTATAAAAATGAAATAGATTATACAGTTCCTTTTTGGTGGCATGTGATATTTCTGTTTCCTTTCAATGGGGTTCTGAATAGAGGTACCCGTATCAGTCGTAAACTGATTACTCGAGAAATGGAGAAACTGCAAGTCTTGTTTTGTCTCGGTGTTTTTAAAAATGTACAACGCTTAGGGACGCCAAACCTAATTACAGTCGACACTCTTAGTGTCGAAGTCAGAGGGGCCGTCAAAATGATTTAACATATCCAGAGTTCGACTTACCCCATTTTTATTCGTTTTTCGATTAAAAATACTATTAATCAAGTTTCCCTGGTCATCAAGTACCTCTGTTATCGAGATATAGCAGGAAAAGGAAAGAAATTGCTCGAAGCGATTTATTCTATTTCACTGGCTCTGTATATCTATTTCAAAATAATTGTAATCAACATTCTAGATATCCATTGATGATGACGGGACCAGATTTTCACTTCGACTTAAGCAGAAATTCGACTCATCCGATGTCGAGGTAACGTGTGTCGAACGTAGTTATTCAAGAAACGGCTACTGATGAGTCGCTCGTTTGTTCTCATTTACAATTTCACCAAGTGCCAGCCTAAATATAAAATTATTTGAAAATAGCAAAAAGAAACTATTTATAAGAAAATATTTAGGAAGTACAAATATTTACCTGTATAGGTAGGCTGCATGTATCCGAATGTTGACAGGCTATGTAATTTTAGTATGTAAATTAACGCAACATGATGTAGTCTATATTCGTCGGCTACGTTCTTGCAGCTTAAATCAAGCTGCAGTTACGATATTTTGTTGAAAAGCGGCGATATGTTTCAGTCTGTCACAGCCAGGTAATATTTTGAGAAATGATTAAAGACAGTAGGCCTATGTCGTTGCTTTTCAACAAAACACATCGTAATTGCAGCTCAAAACAAGCTGCAGTTACGATATTTTGTTGAAAAGCGACGATAATATTATGTTTCAGTCTGTCAC
This sequence comes from Fragum sueziense, assembly GCA_963680895.1. Taxonomy (NCBI): domain Eukaryota; kingdom Metazoa; phylum Mollusca; class Bivalvia; order Cardiida; family Cardiidae; genus Fragum; species Fragum sueziense. Next base: position 45,670 of record CAVMGG010000696.1, read on the forward strand.
AGCCAGGTAATATTTTGAGAAATGGTTAAAGACAGTATGTCGTCGCTTTTCAACAAAAACCTCGTAACTGCAGCTTAAAACAAGCTGCAGTTACGAGGTTTTGGTTGAAAAGCATCGATGTGTTCACTTCACGCCTCTGGATTTAATTTTGATACAGTAAAATGATGCAGTTTTGGGTGATTTTGTACGGCTTTCAAAAATAACCCCAGGGTTGTATAAATTTGTTTAGGGTGATTATTTTGAAAATTAAAGAGTAACTAGTTAATATGATACGCGTTTGTGTTGTAATAGATCATCGTCAGTGAAATTGCTTCATCATTTTGAATAATAAACATTGTACCATTTTGGGGTCTAAGTGGATTAGGTAAGATATTGTGGAAAATGAAGGAATTTCTCGTCAATAACTATTTCTTTATTTTCTGCAAAGTTTTCTAAAACCTTTATCTTATGGAGAGTCTAAAGGCGTCACTGTGTGGTAATGGGTTATAGGCCTGTGTAACATAATCATTTTAGCCCTTTCCCAAACGGTAGAACTTTGACTTGTCCATATGTTCAAAAGTGTTGCAGGCGACAACTTTAATAAGACTGTCAGAATGTAAATTCTTGTAGATTTCGTGAGACAATTGAGGAAAATGGAGAAAACGCAAATAACCAGCATTTCTTTTTTTCTTCAATATTTTCCCATGTTTTATAAAGTGGATGCGTTAAAACGTAGCAATGTTAGGGAAACTATTAATTAATTAACTTTCACTGATTATAAATTAGATGTTACAACACATTATTAACCCATTTATACGTTTTACTTAACCTTAATCCTTTCTCAAAAGAACCACCGGTTTTGGCGTCCTTTATAGAAACTTTTTTTTGGAAAATATTAGGACAAAAGAAAAATGCTGGTGACCAGCATTTTTTTCATTTTCCCTCAATATTGTCTGTGCTATTGTGTACATGAACATTTAATCAATCATCGTCCATTTTGTCGTCAGCTTTCTTATCCAGCCAGTATGTGGCTTAGTCTTTTGGGAAAGGGTTAAGTTCGCGCCACGGGAGGAAGAAGAAGCCCGAAGGCAAGCAGAAACAAGGCAAAGTCGTTTAACATTGCTTTTCATAAAAAAAACTCGTAACAACACCTTATTATAAACAGAACATCTTTGAGACAGACAAACAGACTGGCAGACAGACAAAGCTGGTAGTTAGACATGGTGTACAAAAATATTGACAAGTATGGGCATACAGACAGAGAAAAATAGGGAGAGAGAAAGACACAGACGGACAGCCATGTTGTGAGAAAAAGATGGCCGAACAAACTGTGTGAATGAAGGGTGACAATTGTTTTCACTTTTTACAAAGAACGTAAAAGTATATATGTCAAAATATGATAATTATAACGACGCAGAAAACGTACCTTTATAGGCAAAAATTATCCACATAATAGCTAGTAAACATAGCCAGTGTTATGTCAAAACGTCACCCTTTCACTGTACAGTTGAGCATGAATCGTGAAAAAGGGCCATTATGACAGTTGAGACCAACGTGGATCCTGATCAGACTGCGTGTAAACGCAGTCTGATCAGGATCCATGTTGTTCTCTAGTCTTTTTTTTAATGATATGATATAGCGACTAGAAAGAAAGGCGTAACTCCTGAACACACTGCAACAATGCACTAACCGAACAGGATCCAAATTGGTTTCACATGATGCCATAAGGACCATTTTTACGGATTCTAGCCCATTTTGTATGTCTATTTCACAACTGAATAGAAACGAAAGAGATGGGACGCGATTCGGATTTCATTGAAATATTTGACGACACATGAGAAAACGGGAATTTGAATTTGAAATATAAAAAATGTTAAAAAGAGACCGATCTCATGCAGCACTTTTTGTTTGATTCATTTCAACATGGCGTGAATAAAATTAATGTATATTATTGTCATTTACTACATGAACACTCGTTTAAATCCTAGAAAAGACTTAGGAAAACATAGAGAGAAAAGAAGAAAACGCTGAAAATCATTATTTCCTCATTGAGCCTCAATATTTTCTGTACAATATAGTGCATAAATATAATCTTGGATAATAAAATAATGAATATGATAATTAATCTGACCATTTGCCGTCTGTCGTCGCTTTCCAAAATGTTGTAACCATATTTTAAATTGTTTTGGGAAAGGCTAAATAGCTATATGATTTAAAAGATCGGTTAATTGATCGAATGATCGATTGTGGTTTAACGTCATTTTACACAGAATTTCAGCCACATCGCGACAGTCTCTATCATCAAATGGCGAAACACAGTCCAGATGAGATGACATACCGTCGTTTTTCAACGAAAACCTCGTAACTGCAGCTTGTTTTAAGCTGCAGTTACGAGGTTTTCGTTGAAAAGCAGCGATATGGTAGGTGGACTTCACTGCAGTTCAGACAACCGTAGATCCAGATCAGTCTCTATTTATACACAGTCTCACCAGGATCAAAATACTCGCCGATAGTTGTTACATGTTATTAAACGCCTAGTCGCATAAATAATTCTGCGTCCACATCACGCCCAGAATACGTACAAATTTAGTCAGTCACACAGCATGTTTGGACGTAATATTGACGAGCAAATGTATGAGGATATACATTTTAATACTATTTCGAGAACAGCATGGATCTTGATCAGACTGCGCGTTCGGATGACACTCGAAGTTGCACAAAGTGCAGTTTTTTTTTTTATAAGAAAGCAGGTTTTTTTTTAAACATTGTTGGTTGGGAAATTGATTGAACCGGAAAGAAGGATTATTTTGCTATTTCAGAGCGACTGATTTTCTAGTTTATTGAACTGATTTTGATAAATTTTCGATAATATTCACATTAAGGTGACTATAAATCACTTAAAAGCAAGATTCGAATCTACGTGAATAGTGAGACGGTTGTCGTGATACGTAACAACGTTGCCTTGTTTCCAGTGACCACAATTAACCCAACTGGGATATAAAAAGGGTACCGTGTTGTATTTGAGATCAACACGGATCCAGATACTGCAAAAAACTGGACATTGTAACACCGTGCCGAACGTTAAGTTTTGTATACCAATAATTCTAAAGAAAACACTCACAACAAATCATGGAAATCTTAATCTGAAAAAATTATTTATATGATTCGTCAAAGAGCACTTTAACCCTTTCACAAACAAGACCTGGTTTTGACGTCCCTAATAGAAAAGGCTTGGGAAAACATTGAAACAAAAGAAGAAACTGCTGATAACGAGCAGTTTCTCCTTTTGTCTCAATATTTTCTATGCCATATTTTACACAAGTTCTATCTTTGATAACATCCATTTTGTCATTTGTTGCAGTTTTTGAAGTGGATCACCCTAAAATTTTGTCGTTTGGGAAAGGGTTAAATTACGAATGTTGCATAATGTACATAGATTTAGTGGTTTGATAGATGATCTAGTCGCTCCAGGTGAAACACGACATGCAAACAAATGTAATAGAAGTCATGTGGGCCCATACATTAAAACCTGCATATAGACAAAATTACTGCACAATGTTGTAAATTTACAAAATGCATTAACCCTTTCTAAAATGGAATATTTGAAAAAGGGGGCGTTTAATGGTACATATCAATATCATCTTTTCAATTCAAATCTGTGCGGAAGTGCCGTCAAAATGAGGGGTAGTTTGGGAATGGCATAACCCATTTCTACACATTGGCGAATTTTGAGGACCCTCAAGTAAATGGATTTGAAAAACATTGAGATAAAAGAAGAAACTGCTGCTGATCAGCATTTTCTTCTGTTGTCTTGTGCAATGCACGCCACCATTCTCCAGCATCATTACACCTGAGGCGCGTTCTTTAGAGCGAGATTTTTAAAGATTTCTTGAGATGTTTTTGATACAGCGTTTTTAAGACAGAGCTTATAAGCGAGGTGTTCCGAATGTTCCATACTTCATACAAATGACGTCATCATGACGTCATTTGTATGAAGTATGGAGCATTCGGAACTCCGCGGTTTATAAATCACGAAGCATTCGGAACAACTCGGTCAATTCTCTCCCATATAGATTGTACAGAATTTACCGAGGTGTTCCGAAAGAAAGATAGAGCAATGGCGGCTCGCAGTGTTCGTCTTAAAGATCTTGCTCAGAAGAGCGCTTTATCCTAAAACATCTTAAGAAATCTCAAGATAGGCTATCTCAAGAAATCTCGCTCTACAGAACGCACCTCTGTCTACACACTGGTAGACACACGCTGAACTTTCTACAGACGCAAAATGTGGACGTGGTAAACTGGTCAGTTAGATTGTCGGATCATACGCCAATCGAACACCTCTGAGACCATCTTGGAACGAGAGGTAGAGGCATGAATGATGTCAATGACGTAAAAGAACTGGCACCTGTTCTCCTTCTTCATTTTGGGCGTATTGCAGCGGGTTTTGTTTGCAGACAAATTTCAAGCATAACAGACAGTGTGGTACAGTTACGAAACGCTAATGATGGGGAAACAATGTGCTGATTATATGTGTCCTTTTCAGAGTTCTATCCCTACCTTGTTTGACGTCGCATATCAGACGTCTCAGATCTCTAATTCACACCACAACTAAGAATATTGTTGTAAAGACATTTAAAAATATTGTTGTTTAAGAATTTGATTACGATAGGAGCTACAGCTTACGAAATTGCTAAACTTTTTGCCCCTAAGAAAATTTGTTTCACATTTTCAATAAAATGCATGTGCCCCGTGCAATAAGGCGGGATGCATGCGTTTTCACAATTATTAGGACGTGTCAAAATTAAAAGATACATGTAATGTCGCTTTTTTGTATAAGTTAAGACAGAATCTTATAAAACAGGGGAAAGAAAACCAAATTTCGCGCCAAATGACTTGACCAAGTGATAAGAGTGCCTTAGGAAATGGTCTGACGTGTCACCATATGTTCATATTAATTTTATAACGTTATTAATCAGAAATTTCTTTTTAATTTTTTTATAAGGAAAATTCCAAGCCATGAGATTTCAAAAAATTCTACGAGGAACAAAAAATGAAAAAAAAAAAAAAAAAAATAATAATAATAATGATAAAAACATTTTTCACTAAAATCACGCTATGGGAGCCTGACCAGCGGCACCTATTTTTTCGAGCAAACAAAATGGCGGACAAGGAAGTGGATTCTGACGGTCCCAGCAGTTATTTGAACGTAAGCTGTGTTTTTTGTCCTATAACACCAACTTCGAAGCATAAATAGGTCGGCTTATGATTCAACTTCGTTATTGTCTTTGTCTTTAGCTCATCGGACTGGCATACATAACGTAAACGATAAGCAAACGTGATAAAGAGGCGTTGCTCGTGAATTAAGCATATATTTATCCCCCCTTTAAATGATTAAAAGAAATAAAACATATATTTAAGGTACACGTTATATTATCAAAATTACACTAACTACATTATTCTTTGAAAATCCAAAAGCCTAAAGATGATCGCAAATGTTAGAATTGGAATATTGATGTTTTTATTCACTGTACGAAGACAAAAAATTCCCCCGAACACGTGCATTACAGTACCGATTTTTTTGAGTCTTACTGGACGCGTATTCGGATTGAATTAATTTCATTTACGGGTGATTTGAGTTAATTTCTGTACGAGTGTTCGGAGCGTTTTATACATTTGTAGAAGATAGAAATCTTTGGTGTAAATCAGTTTAGATATTGATTCCACATTTGTTTCTCTTTCCACCAATCCTTATGATGATAAAATGATACAGTGATTAGAATTCATATCCGGGTTGCAAAAAATAATTGGAGGTTTTTGCAACATCATGCTGATTTTACTGGGCATTTTTGAACCCTTTCTTCGACTAGGATTGTTCCCAGATGTCCATGCAATAGCGATTTCAATTTCCTAAGGAGATTACATTGTAAAATTTTCAAGCTTTGGAACACAATGAAAATTCTGCTTTTCAAACATCATTTTCTAAACGTTAATACAATGTTACGAACGCTTCTTTACATTTCCTGACTGGTAACTTGACGGACTACCATTCCATGCAGTCCGACATGGTTTGCATTCTTCTGCTTGAATTTCTGAAGGTTGAAATTGTGTAAAATTTCCGTTCAAATTGTACATCTGAAAAACGGACCCCTGTCACATTAAAAAGGTCCGTTTTTCATCCCCGTTATTAAGATCCACATAACGTAAAGCATTAAGCACAACCAAGTCAATGAACAATGCGAAACACTTTCATTTGAAATTTTTACTTGTTCTAAATTTAGACAAATTATGACAAGAGAAGTAGGTGTAGCGTTTTCACTTTTGTTCAGTATAGAATTTAAATCATAGGTAGACAGAGACGAGAGGATGAGATGAAAGAGAGACGGACATACAGAGGATATCACACGGAAATACATACATAAGAGAAATATATAAGGACTCATAGATTTAATAATGTTGGACACGTGTATACCTTTTGGTAACTTTCTGTCGTATTCAAACAATTGAGCACCCACTCGCCAGCTGAAAAATAAAAGAATGCTTCTTATTTGCACGTCAAATAAAGATTTCACGAACGGAAAATTTTGGATCGCGTAAAATTACACCGACTATGGAAACGTACTATGCAAGACAATGATATGCACATAGTATTTTATAGGTATTTACAACAGTCTTTAACTTTTACGCTCGTGCAATACACGGTTCACTGCGTACGAAATCTCATATTTGTATTGTTATTGGAGACACTCCACAACGGGAAATGATTCCGGGTCGTAGTATACAAACATAGTTCCGTCAAAAATGGATTCGCTCCTTTTGATGCATTGATCCTGTGTCTATAGAATACTAGTAGGCAGAAGCATGTAATGTGGTTCTGCATACTGGCAGACCATCAGTGTACTGCTGGGATGTGTTTTAATGAATTTGTCGGGAACTAGTTTCTTGCGCGGTCGTGACCTTTCACGAGGGTGTGTCACATGCAGATCCCGAAAGAGATGGCAAATTGCAAGGGTGGCTGTGCTCACGGGTGCGTGATTTTAGCTGATGGTGCTTTTGATACCACTTTCTTGGTAGTACATTAAAGACAAAGGAATTGTCTGTCAGGCAGACTATGTAAAATGTGTCACAAAGACTTCTGAGAGAAGATAGAAGCTGCCAAATTGACCCATCTTACTATATATTTAATAGGCCTGTTTCGTTGAGGAGTGACTCCTATTGGTTTAGACATATCGATGGAGTGAGTGGGATTTAAGGGGGAATTTTTCAGTTTTTCGGAACACTTGGTTATTACTATAGAAAATTAAACATTTCGTACCATATATGATTCGCTACCATATTTTCAATAATATAACACGTGATTACAATTTACCATTTTCGATGGTAAAAGCGCATTTATTATGCGAAACTGAGTTCGACAAGATGGAAATCGAGTATTTAGAGCAAGACAGTTGTAAGTGTATACACAGTTACCACTGTTTTACGTCATTTTATTCGTGTGTAGCTGATAAAAATTGCTGTAATGCACTAAAAAGTGTACTGACCTATACACTTTCTTTTTGAATTATTACCAGGACACGTTGCTTAATACAATGATGAAGTTTTATCAAAGTCTATGATGTAGAACTTGAAATATTTCCAAAATATGCAAATTTTGACATAAAACACTTCAGCTTCGTTGATCGAACTGAACATGCGAGCATGCTGTTTTACACATTTGTACGTTTATAATAGCACACATTTTGGATTTTCTGTTCTTATTAAATGTAAGACGTTACTTTAAATCCGTTTTTGGGACTAAAAGATGATTATAGAGCATTTATAAGCATTTTAGTGACCTTGGGTAGGTGCATGAAATTATGCATTTTTTCGCTCCAGGGGTATGTTATACGAATGCCTATAAAATTCAAACAATATCGCTGACCATCCATTTTAATTTCATTTTTGAATTGGTAATTACATATAGTTTCAGCATACAAAAAATAAATGAATTCTTTTATTTGGAAAAATTTAGGAAACTGGAGCATTCCCCCTTAATGCTTATTTAAACTACATGGTATTATCGCTGCGACTGGAGCACCTGACTGCGCTATGGCCGCGGCCTGGTACAGGGTGTCCCAAAAGTAAGGTAATACTTACAAAGCGTAATAGCTCTGCTATTTCTCATCTGATTTCATTCGAAAAACTATCATTATCTGCGGAATTCAATGTAATTATCTTTGCAATATACTTCAATGTTATGCATATATCAAAATGGCGTCATTTTGACGTCATCTCTACCACTATCAAAATGACGTCACGACCTACCTTCCCATTGCCTATATATGCAGTAAAGCATATCATTAATCAAAACCTCCCATATATGTGCAAAGAAAGTTAAAAAGTTTTAATATAAAACAGAAGATACACCAAGAACAGAACTAATCTACTCAATAGTACCTAAATTTGAATGATCTCGGTCGGATTTTGATGAACATAGAAACAAAAGATCGGAAACATCCCACAGCACAGAAAACATCTCGGCTTTGAATGAGACTGTAAATGGAAGTCTAGGAAAGTCGAAAAGAAGATTTTTGTCCGAACAAGATACGTTTAAATCATTAGTGCAGTTGAAATTTTATTTGAAACTTCTCCATACAATATCAAAATTATGAAATCAAAGTCTTTGGGAGATCAAGTTCAAATACTTAGACTTTCTTTAATCTTTGGTGGACACACGCCGGATATGAATCAATTGATCTATTTTCTGTGGAGAGACTTGTGGTGAAGTTCCCAAAACAAGAACATGACTTTTGTTACAATATTGCTATCAAACATTCAAAAATAATGTAGGAACAGTTCTGTGGACACCTATGAGGCAGTTATTGAACACTTTAAATTGCACGAGAATAAATCAAGTAAAACGACAGAAGGGACGTAATCTAGAGGACGTCATTTACTATAAAAATGACGTCATTGATAAAATAGGGTGTGTTCTATTTATCATACATAAAATATACAAATGACATGATATTTTTGTGAAATTTCTTTTATTTGTTTCTACACATAACCTTCTTTATTGTCATTGATATTTGGAATATACAATTGATATATTAGCCGAAAAATATAAGGTTTCAAGTGTTACCTTACTTTTGGGACACCCTGTATCTACAAAATGTTCGATTAGAATGGGTAAAATGCCTCTTTCGACACTATATTACATGTATGAAAAGTAAAGCTAAAACGACTTACAAACATATTCCTGTATTTCTCTCAACATCTCTAGCACAACTTCATTTGATGTTTTCGAGAATGAAGCTACTCATACCACTTAGGTTTAAGATTGTCCACCCATTTGGTAGGAGACTGTGGCCGGTTTCATCAAAGGATTTAAGACGTATTTATGTCTTAAGTACCAATGTCTTACAGTCTACACGCTTAGGAAAGGAGTCAGGTATCGCCCCTTCCATCAAGTCCTAGGTAATTTGATTGCTGTTTCGTAAGACACCAGTAAGTCAGAAATACGTCTTCAATGTTTTGATGAAACAAGTACCAGATGTCATAGAGGATATATGCCGCGCCCTAAGATCGAAACCGGGACATCAAATTTGAAAGTGCAACGCGATGCCATTTTTGTGATAACCGCGGTCATAACCAGCCAATGAGAGAGTGCGTGCAAGAAAAACTAGAGACAGTACGAAGGCAGACAGACCATGAGTGGTGTTAGGAGAAAATATACATTGAATACTATTTCAAAGACATGTTTCATTTTTAAATCAATATTCAGTGTCGATTTCGTGAATCATATGCTTTGATGAGTAGGTTCTATATTAACCATTTAGTTTATTTGTTTATTTATTTCATCATCAAGACAGTGCTGTAATTCCTTTGACTCGATATAGCTTAATTTGCATGAACAAGTTCCAAAAACTATATAAACCCTTTCCCAAACACGACCTGGTTTTCACGTTCCTAACAAAAAAGGCTTGAGCAAACATTGGGGCAAAAGAGGAAATATTTATAACCAGCATTTCCTCCTTTTGCATCAATAATTTCAATGCTTTATTTTACACTAATCCAATATTTTTTAACATCAATTCTGTGGTAAACAGCTACTTTTGAATTGAAATGTACGCTTTGGAAAAGGGTTAAAATAATTTAAATGCGCATTTAGATTGACTCTGCTTAAAGAGATTTAATCCTTCATGCAGTTGATTAACTGAAAATGTCGACCACTAGGATATGTCTCTCAGTTTTCAATTGCTCGATTAACGCGTTCAGAAAAAAACTGGAATTTCCTAACTAAAATCGTGTAAACAATGAACGAACTACCCATACAGTGGATTGTGACATTGCTCGGAAAAAAAGTTCAGTTTTTCTCGAACAGTAATTTCGTTTTTTTCGTTTTTTTTTCTAATAATACACATCTCTCACGACTCAGAGTTACACAAAGGTTCTATCATACAGAAATCTATGTCCACACACGAAAATAAAACCAGTAGAAATAGTAAAGTGTGATTTTTTATTGATTTTTCTCGCTTAAAATGATGAGCACAGCACATCGTGAAGATTGTCGGCACAATTTTAGATAATCTAAAGATTAATAAGTTCATTTAAGAGTCAAAAGTGGTAAAGCAATATATGTACTCAAATATTAATGAGTATGAACGTGCAGAATTGAGTATAAATGTGACAAATCTTCCTTTGTTTGCAGTATCTATTTCTTGCAGGTTTGTTATGTCCGCCATTTTTGCTCGAAAAAATAGGTGCCGCTGGTCAGGATCCCATAGCGTGAAAATATTATACTCAAATATCCAATGTATCAGTTAGTCTGGCTTACCTGCCCCTAATACTGCGTTATTGGGTCAGGCACACAGTAATCATGGCGCCGTCCACTGGACTGATATTTCAACAAAGGTAAAGAACAAAGTTCTTTAATTTTGTGAGCAGGGAAGGGTCATTAGAAGAGTAGATAGGTTTCGGTATATTTTTAATACTAGCAATAAAAGATTTACATGACCACAACGCTAACCCGAAATAAAACGGTTTTAAAAGATGTACATAAAAACTATATGAAGGCAATTTGGATGCTTACCTAACAGAAGTCCGGTTAGCTCAGTGGTTAGAGCGTCTGACTTTGACTCCAGAGGTCCAGGGATCGAATCCCACGTTGGGTAAATGTTTGTCGTCTTCTTTTTGTTTTAATACATTTTTCATACCAAATGGTTCTAGAGATTGCAAAGACGTAATAAAAACACAATTACCAATTTTGTTTTAATTGCATCTTAGTGATTTCTAGAATAGTTTGGTTTGAGAAAATGTATTAAAACAAAAAGAAGACGACACACATTTGCCCAACGTGGGATTCGATCCCTGGACCTTTGGAGTCAAAGTCAGACGCTCTAACCACTGAGCTAACCGGACTTCTGTTAGGTAAGCATCCAAATTGCCTTCATATAGTTTATATGTACATCTTTTAAAACCGTTTTATTTCGGGTTAGCGTTGTGGTCATGTAAATCTTTTATTGCTAGTATTAAAAATATACCGAAACCTATCTACTCTTCTAATGACCCTTCCCTGCTCACAAAATTAAAGAACTTTGTTCTTTACCTTTGTTAAAATATCAGTCCAGTGGACGGCGCCATGATTACTGTGTGCCTGACGTACTAAAACACATAGTACGACAGGGAACCAGACTATGTATCAGTTCGATTATCGGCTGGGAGTGTTGGCGTACTCCTGTAATCTAGCTACTTAAAGGCCAGGATCTGGGGACGGTTTGAGGACAGGATCACTGCTGCCAGCTGATCTTTGTCGATCGGGCGTCCGCACTAAGCTCGGCATCAATATGGGCCACTCGGGGGAGCCCGGGCGGTCCAGGTTGACTAAGGAGGAACGTACCGGCCCAGGGTGGAAACACAGCAGGCAAAAGTTCCCGTGTCGAGCAGTAGTGGGATAGCGCTTGTGAATAGACCACTGGTAGTAGCCTGTCCAATACAATTGGACCCGATCCTTTTTTTCTTTCTTTTTCTTTATTTTTTTTTTCTTTCAAATATTCGGTTTTTATCACCATTTTTCATCTTTATCATCATTAGTTACAGGCCCGTAGGAAGTAATTTCATATGGGGGGGCTAAAGCCCTTGTTCTGAATATTGGGGGGGGGGGGGCTAATTTGGATTTTCCCAAAATTTTCAGTGTAAAATTAAAAAAAAATCGGCATTTTTGGCCAACATGGGGGGGGGGGGGCTTAGCCCCCGCTAGCCCCCCCCCCCCTGTTCCTACGGGCCTGAGTTATATTTTTATTTACACGCCATTCACTGCCCACATGATGTTTGACTTTCCTACACTATTTTTCTAGTTTATATTTATTCATTATTCCAAGATATAATTTCCATTAATTCATGTACAGTTTTTGTAGTTCTGTATCCCTATGTATTTATCTCCTGAAAAAAACAAGTTAGAATGGTTTCTTATTTTTAGAAAAATTTAATTTTGAGCTCCTCTCAGCCCCGTTGTAAAATATCCCCAAATCTCCAGTCAGAAACTGCTTCGTAATACACCCTGATACAGTTCCAAATTTTTAACCGTGACCTGCGCATGATGTGAGCAAACAAAAGGTCACGTGGTCTTTTTACTATATAATTCATTGTGCGAGTCGTTATTTTCGCGCGAGCATTTTTCATTTATTCTGCCTAAGTATTAAGAATATTTTATACAGTCATTTGCGTTAATTATTAGAGTTTTCAGTTACAGGAATATTTTTGAAACTTTGATTGAAAAAAAGAGATTTTTTGGCTTGTAATCATTCGTACCCTGTCTCCATCGCCCATTACTACCATGCAAGTTCAGGATGAGCTACTGCTTTTGAAAACCATATAAAAAGAATTCTGCAGGAGCAAGTGAGCTCCTTAGTACTGTCCAAGTGTGAGCGGTAATATTTTGCATGTGTTTATGCTCTAGATTAGAGCCAATAATGGACAGGTCACAGGATCGATGGATTCCCAGCCGCGGAGCGTGGACAATTATAAATTAACTTATTGCTGAAATATTGTTGAGAGGCGTTAAATTAAAAAAAAAAAAAAAAAAAAAAAAAGAAACGAAAAGAAAAATGTTTTAAACTTTTACCAAACAAGAAATGTTAATGTTTTGACTGTCAAGGGCGGATCCAGGATTTTTTTCAAGGGGTGGGGGTGGGGTCTAGCCTATCAGATGGCTTTAAATTTGTGAATTTTGTAATGTTAGATATCATACTGACGCTGTGTAGTCAAAATTCGATTCTCGACCTATTCAAGGCGGGGTCCGGACCCCCGACCCCCTTTTAGATCCGTCTTTGACTGTCTTACAGAGATTGTTTCAAAAATCATTTCAAGGGGCAAAATAATGAAATACTTTTAATCAGCATTTTCTCCTTTTGCCTCAAGGTTTTCGTTACTATATTACTATATTTTTCATGGGGGTCCAAGACCAATTGCCAGGGCGGGGGGGGGGGGGGGGTCCACGCCCAAATGATGACTTAAATGTGTTGAATTATATATAACGTTAGGCCTATATTGACGCTTTACATTATATAGTCAACATTCAATTTTCGGCTGATTCCAAGGGGGGGGGGGAGTGCGGATATTCCGACCCCCCCCCCCCACTCTAGATCCACCATTGCACTAAAAAAACCTACTTTCATGATACCCATTCTGTTATCTGCAAGAGCTTCCAAATTGAATCAGGTGCCGTTTAGGAAAGGGTTAAGCCGCTGTCAAACTTGAAAAGTCAAAATAATTTGTCGTTTGGGAAATGGGCTTTAACAGCTATGTTTTTATCATCAAATTGATCTACCATAATGAATTATCTTTCTTCATAAACCTTTCGGTACTGACATAATCATCCTCACACTGAAAATGGCATGTTTCGTATTTTTGTTGGGGAAGGGGGGTTTACGTGAATATGACAGTTTAACCTTGCGGCTAGGTCCTCAAAAGATCCGAGGATACTATTTTTTTGGAGGGTCAAAAATGACTTAAAAGCCGATAAAAGCCATAAATGGAAGTCAGTCAATGATATCCCGTCGAGATTCACAGAGGAATCATCACTAAACGGAGTGTGAAGCCTCTTAAACTTCTTCTTTCCTCCGTTCATTTCCATTGCACGTTGGATGCTTTACTCACATTTGGGTCAGAGCCTCGATCTGGCATCAAAAAGTGTTACTATTTTTAGTAACAAATTGGAAGTGTATTTGGGTGTATGGTCCTCGTAAAATCGGCTGAGATAGTGACCTTTAGTCCAGTCACGATGTTATGGCATTTGTTTACAATTTTTACCTCTTTAACCCTTTCCCAAACAGCACAATTTTAGGGTAATCCACTTCAAAAACTACCACAAATGACAAAATTGATGTTATTAAAGATACGATTTGTGTAAAATATGGCATAGAAAATATTGAGACAAAAGGAGAAACTGCTGGTTATCAGCAGTTTCTTCTTTTGTTTTAATGTTTTCCCAAGCTTATTCTCTTAGGGACGTCAAAACCAGGTCTTGTTTGGGAAAGGTTTAAACAAAAACAAAGTAGAATCATACCTATTTTGTCTTTTTTGTATGATTTAAGAAAGAGTCTTTAAAAAAGGGGAAAGTAGACCAAATTTTCCCGCCAAATGACTTGACTAACTGATAAGAGTGCCTTAGGAAATGGTCTGACGTGTCACCATATGTTCATATTAATTTTATAACGTTATTAATCAGAAATTTCTTTTTAATTTTTTTATAAGGAAAATTCCGAGCCATGAGATTTCAAAAAATTCTACGAGGAACAAAAAATGAAAAAAAAAAAAAAAAAAAAAAAAATGATAAAAACATTTTTCACTAAAATATTATAGTCAAATATCCAATGTATCAGTTCGATTATCGGCTGGGAGTGTTGGCGTACTCCTGTAATCTAGCTACTTAGAGGCCAGGATCTGGGGACGGTTTGAGGACAGGATCACTGCTGCCAGCTGATCTGTGTCGATCGGGCGTCCGCACTAAGCTCGGCATCAATATGGGCCACTCGGGGGAGCCCGGGCGGTCCAGGTTGACTAAGGAGGAACGTACCGGCCCAGGGTGGAAACACAGCAGGCAAAAGTTCCCGTGTCGAGCAGTAGTGGGATAGCGCTTGTGAATAGACCACTGGTAGTAGCCTGTCCAATACAATTGGACCCGATCCTTTTTTTCTTTCTTTTTCTTTATTTTTTTTTCTTTCAAATATTCGGTTTTTATCACCATTTTTCATCTTTATCATCATTAGTTACAGGCCCGTAGGAAGTAATTTCATATGGGGGGGGGCTAAAGCCCTTGTTCTGAATATTGGGGGGGGGGGCTAATTTGGATTTTCCCAAAATTTTCAGTGTAAAATTAAAAAAAATCGGCATTTTTGGCCAACATGGGGGGGGGGGGGCTTAGCCCCCGCTAGCCCTCCCCCCCTGTTCCTACGGGCCTGAGTTATATTTTTATTTACACGCCATTCACTGCCCACATGATGTTTGACTTTCCTACACTATTTTTCTAGTTTATATTTATTCATTATTCCAAGATATAATTTTCATTAAAGTGACATTTCAGGATTTTTTGTCATAAATTTTACTTTTATTTTTATCTGAAAAAGCATATTTCCTCATGAAAATTCTGAAAATTTCAAGCCAAAATATTGCGTCGTTTACGAGAAATTTATATTTTTGTGTTAAAATTGAACAAATTGTTGTGGACAACAGTTCGTATTTATATGCAATTTATCGATTATGTCTCAACTTCAAATGCGTGTTTCTCGCTTATTGGCAACAACTTAAAAAAACTAATAGTATTTATACTCATTAGAATAACCAATCTTGGCATCAAGACATACTTTAAAAAATTGAAATTGGAATGAAATGTCCCTTTAATTCATGTACAGTTTTTGTAGTTCTGTATCCCTATGTATTTATCTCCTGAAAAAAAAAACAAGTTAGAATGGTTTCTTATTTTTAGAAAAATTTAATTTTGAGCTCCTCTCAGCCCCGTTGTAAAATATCCCCAAATCTCCAGTCAGAAACTGCTTCGTAATACACCCTGATACAGTTCCAAATTTTTAACCGTGACCTGCGCATGATGTGAGCAAACAAAAGGTCACGTGGTCTTTTTACTATATAATTCATTGTGCGAGTCGTTATTTTCGCGCGAGCATTTTTCATTTATTCTGCCTAAGTATTAAGAATATTTTATACAGTCATTTGCGTTAATTATTAGAGTTTTCAGTTACAGGAATATTTTTGCAACTTTGATTGAAAAAAAGAGATTTTTAGCTCCACTGGCCTTCAGGCCAGCGGGCTATTGTCATGGCGCTGTGTCCGTCGTGCGTGCGTCCGTCCGTGCGTCCGTCCGTCCGTCCGGTCGTCAACTTTTTCTTTAAAAATCTTCTCCTCAGAAACTACTCAATGGATTTCAATCAAACTTCACAGGAATGATCTTTGGGTGGTCCTCTCTCAGATTCCTTCAATTGATTCTGATTGAATCAGAAAATCTGGAGTTATCTGCCCTTGAATTTAAAAAATGGCTGTTCTGGCTTTTTTTCACTCTAGCAACTACAAATATTGACCAATCAAGACAAAACTTGGACAGAATGATGGTGACTATAAGATCTTGCCTAGGTGCAACTTTCAGCTTGATCTGACAATTACATCATGAGTTATGTGCCCTTGAAATTGACAAAATTGCCATTTTCAACTTTATTTTGACTTTGTTTTCACTCTAGCAACTACAAATATTGACTAATCAAGACAAAACTTGGACAGATTAATGGTGACTGTAAGATCTTGCCTGGGTGCAACTTTCAGCTTGATATGAAAATTGCATCATGAGTTATGTGCCCTTGAAATTGACAAAATTGCCATTTTCGGCTTTATTTTTACTTTGTTTTCACTCTAGCAACTACAAATATTGACCAATCAAGACAAAACTTGGACAGAATGATGGTTACTATAAGATCTTGCCTGGGTGCAACTTTCAGCTTGATTTGAAAATTGCATCATGAGTTATGTGCCCTTGAAATTGACAAAATTACCATTTTTGACCTTATTTTTACTCAAACGACTATAAATATCCAACAATCAACAGGAAACTTTGTTATAATCTTAATTGTCCATAAAATCTTGCATGGATGTAATTGTCAGCTTCATTAGAATCGTAAATCATGATTTATCTGCCCTTGAATTTGACAAATTGTAGTTTTCAACTTTATTTTCATTCTCTTTTCAACCACAAATAATGATCAATCAGGTCAAAACCTAAAACAAAATGTAAGTGAGGCAAAGATCTTATTTTAGTGTGATTCTTAGCTTTAGAGTAATATAACATTCCCAGTTATATGCCTTTGAATTTGACAAAATTGCCAATTATGACTTCATTATCAAACTAGATCAGTCAAATTCACTCTAATCAAAACAAATCTTGGTAACCATTAAATCTTATATGAAGGTATTTTCAGCTTTCTAGTTACTTTGTTATTGCTCTAAGACCCAAAAGTATTGAAAAATCTTGTAAAAACTTGGATTTGAAATTACAAGAAAATCAGGGCTTTCTGGTTATTTTATAAATAGGGTATTTCCCCAAATCTATTTTTAGAACAATGAAATCTATTTTTAGAAATATGAACTATTTTGGAGTAATCAATGATAGTTTAGATCTGTTTGGTCGAAGGAAAAATGATCATTGCCAGTATCATCCTGATCTGGAATTTTCTCTTGTTTCCTTTTACCCTTTCTCAAATGGCAAACAGGGTTTTACTCTCTTTGCTCAAAGAACCACATGTTTTGTACAATCTAGTTTTACTTTCTTTTTGCTCTTAGAAACACAACTATTGAACAATCTAATCAAAACTTGGATTGAATATTTAAAGAAATTCAGGCCTGTGGAGCGACTCAAGACCTTCAGGTCTTCTAGTTTGGCTTGTAATCATTCGTACCCTGTCTCCATCGCCCATTACTACCATGCAAGTTCAGGATGAGCTACTGCTTTTGAAAACCATATAAAAAGAATTCTGCAGGAGCAAGTGAGCTCCTTAGTACTGTCCAAGTGTGAGCGGTAATATTTTGCATGTGTTTATGCTCTAGATTAGAGCCAATAATGGACAGGTCACAGGATCGATGGATTCCCAGCCGCGGAGCGTGGACAATTATAAATTAACTTATTGCTGAAATATTGTTGAGAGGCGTTAAATTAAAAAAAAAAAAAGAAACGAAAAGAAAAATGTTTTAAACTTTTACCAAACAAGAAATGTTAATGTTTTGACTGTCAAGGGCGGATCCAGGATTTTTTTCAAGGGGTGGGGGTGGGGTCTAGCCTATCAGATGGCTTTAAATTTGTGAATTTTGTAATGTTAGATATCATACTGACGCTGTGTAGTCAAAATTCGATTCTCGACCTATTCAAGGCGGGGTCCGGACCCCCGACCCCCTTTTAGATCCGTCTTTGACTGTCTTACAGAGATTGTTTCAAAAATCATTTCAAGGGGCAAAATAATGAAATACTTTTAATCAGCATTTTCTCCTTTTGCCTCAAGGTTTTCGTTACTATATTACTATATTTTTCATGGGGGTCCAAGACCAATTGCCAGGGCGGGGGGGGGGGGGTCCACGCCCAAATGATGCCAGTGATGACTTAAATGTGTTGAATTATATATAACGTTAGGCCTATATTGACGCTTTACATTATATAGTCAACATTCAATTTTCGGCTGATTCCAAGGGGGGGGGGGAGTGCGGATATTCCGACCCCCCCCACTCTAGATCCACCATTGCACTAAAAAAAACCTACTTTCATGATACCCATTCTGTTATCTGCAAGAGCTTCCAAATTGAATCAGGTGCCGTTTAGGAAAGGGTTAAGCCGCTGTCAAACTTGAAAAGTCTAAATAATTTGTCGTTTGGGAAATGGGCTTTAACAGCTATGTATTTATCATCAAATTGATCTACCATAATGAATTATCTTTCTTCACAAACCTTTCGGTACTGACATAATCATCCTCACACTGAAAATGGCATGTTTCGTATTTTTGTTGGGGAAGGGGGGTTTACGTGAATATGACAGTTTAACCTTGCGGCTAGGTCCTCAAAAGATCCGAGGATACTATTTTTTTGGAGGGTCAAAAATGACTTAAAAGCCGATAAAAGCCATAAATGGAAGTCAGTCAATGATATCCCGTCGAGATTCACAGAGGAATCATCACTAAACGGAGTGTGAAGCCTCTTAAACTTCTTCTTTGGTAGACCGGAAATGACGTCACGTCGCATAACAAGTTTTAATATGGCGGACCGTTAAAAAAATGAATTTAATTATTATTTCGGCGTCAAATGAACGAACAAAGAAGAAAATACAGTTTAAAGCGGTGAAGACAGAAATTCTGCACATGATGATATAACATACGTGGTGATCGATTGAAGATTTCAACAAAAATGAGCGGAAACGATCTGGCGACGGTGACCGCATTATTCAACGATGCCGGAGAAATACCTAAGGAAAACGTTGAGGTAAAGCATTACGATTTAAACAAGAAGAAATCATTGCGGAAAAAGCTTAATTCAACAGAGAAAAAAGACGTTACTATAATTCAAACTGGTGGCGGCATCAAATTTGACTTCAACACTGGCATGTATGAACTGTTGAAAATCTCTTCAGATGAATTTTACGCAGAAAAAAAGGACCAATTCAGTTGTGAAAAAATACCAGTTTTTGATATAAATGGACATCTCGTAGAAACAAAATATAAAATTACAGCCAGTGGTAAAAAAGAATACACAATGAATATGTACCATACAACGAGCAGATGTTTAGTGAATGGAAAACAAGTACAATTATTCATTCAGAGAGATCTACCAAGAATTCTAGAAGTAATTGAATCTAAACTACAAAACAACGCTACATCAACCACAGAAATAAATAACGCGTTCAGAAAAATGCTGTTATCTTGTTCAACAGAGTCTACTGGGGCGCAGACAGATATTTGCGATAGGGCCGAACTAGAATCACTGCGTACGACGGTGGAAAATGTGCGCGAACAGAGGCGAGTTAAAAACAAAGTGAATCAAGAAAACGTAAACAATGTAACAAAGTGTGAATGCCTTTCGATGGTATTTGATAAGATTGATAAATTAACAAGAACTGTGGAGGTGCTTGGAAATCAATTGCGAGAACACGTCACGGTTTCGTCCGCTCGTTATGGAGAAATAAAAGACTGCATTACTTCACTAAATAGACAATACAAGGTACACACGGAAGGTTTGAATGATGAAATTGGAACTGTGAAAGAGAACACTGACAGGTTAGACAAGCAGATTCAAACCGTAAACACGGGACTTACGCGCAAACTGCAGTCTATATCCGACACGATGAAGAGCCAAAAGGAACTACTCGCGGAACAAAAAATCTTGAACGAGTCAAAGACGGAAAAAATACACAGCCATACATCAGTTGATTCCAGGATCATTACGCCGAATAAGGACACTTATCATCATAACAACAACAACAACAACGACGATGACGACAACAACAACAACAAGTCGAGCAGTCAAAGTTACCAACAATCAATTAAACCCATTGAATGTGAAACGCCTCAAGCTCAAACAGTGAAACAGACCCCGTCCCAGAAACGAAGCATAGAAAAACAGACCCCGACCCGTAAACGCAGAATAGGAAAACAGTCCCCATTCCTTAACCAACCCAGACTGACCAGTACCGAAAGACACTTCGGATTATCGCAATCTGCTTCAGAACGTAGTGACAAGTCAACAATATTTCCTCGAAAGAGCGATGCTGATATTACAGCCAACAAATCTGCGAGAATCAACACCGGCGCATGCAGCCCTGAAAATGACCCAGGAAAAACCCTCCTAATAGGAGACTCGATCTTACAAAGAATCGATTTAAGGGGAATCAATGAAAATGTGTATGTGAAAACTTGCAAGGGGCGCAAAATATCGGACATATCGAGGATTTTACAATCAATGCAGTTAAACCGATATAGAACTATCATTGTCTACGCTGGAGGAAATGACTCGTCAAGTAAAACAGATAGTGAAGAAATAGAAAGTGAGCTGAAACAACTAGCCCGGTTCCTTTCCTCAAAATGCGAGCTATATTTATGTACTTCCTGTCCGAGAAGAGACACCGATGTTACCCATTTGAACAACATTATTCGACAAGTTTGTGAATCTACAAAGGCCAAGCTCATTGACTGTTTGCCATCATTTGTTTACGGCGATGGAAGTATAGTTTTAGAAAACTACTATCGCGATGGGATTCATCTTTCTGACAGAGGAACGAGCAGTTTACTATCTGTTATAAACAAGTCAGTTTCTGTCATTAAAACGAAGAATGAGACCCGATCAAACAGATTGCAGTCTAAACGGTTCGACGACCATTATAGCAGAAGAGCAAATAGAATGCAGGCTCCGTATATGTACTATGACAATTACAGACAGTATTGTTTTAAATGTCAAAGCAACACACACCGAGCTCACGAATGTAGATATAGACAAAATTTTGATATGTATGTTCCATCGTTTGAGTATTACTGGCATTAGGATAAATCTGACAGATACCTCGTAAATGACCAAAAACACACCCTTTCAAATACATGTAAATATACCGACCCCAATCAAACCTTAAATATAGGTCCAAATGAAATGTATGTTGAATGTAAAAATAACTTTTGTATATTAAATACAGTTTGCAAATCTTGTGATGAATTTCCGTGTAGTTGCAGCATTTTCACAAATCAAGAAGAATCAAACAAAAATAAATCTGAAAACACACCATTAAGTCATCAGAAAAAAGATCTAAATGCGTCATTTAATTGTAAGAAGTACGGTAATTCAACCTCAAACGATTATCAGGCATCAAATAAACCACCATGTGAAAAAACAGACAGCAATGAATTTGCATTTGAATTTAAAAAACGGGGTACACATATCTCTAATCTGAACATCCGTCATCTTTTACCGAAATTAGAAGAAATCAAATACCACTTAAGTTTAAATAACTCGCCTGATATTCTTGGATTGTGCGAAACTTTCCTGCACGAACAAATTGAAAATGATATATTGACTATACCAAATTACGTCTTTGAAAGGCGGGATAGGGAAAACAAGTCCGGAGGAGGCATCATCGTTTATCTTTCGGATGAAATACAATTTAAGAGACGTCGTGATCTTGAATCTGGACAAATTGAATCTCTTTGGATTGAAATTAAACGACAAAATCTCAATCTTTTTTGTTAAATTTCGTTTATCGTCCACCAAATTCAAATCAAACATGGATAGACTTATACAGTGATCAGATTGAACAGGCAGATTTACTCAATTTAGAGTACCATATATTGGGCGACTTCAACATTAGATACGACGCGAAAAACGAAACATATGAAAATATCAAATGGTCAAATCTTGTGTCAAACTTTGACCTGTGTCAAATAATACAAAGTCCTACTAGGGTGACGAAACAAAGCGCTAGTATTATAGATCATATTTACACAAATTCATTTCAAAATATTTTTGAAGTTTTCGTTTCTACATTATCAATAAGTGATCATTTTCCCGTATGTTTTACCCGTCTTTCAACCAGTACACATTCCAATAAAACGAATCATAAAGTCATAGAATATAGATGTTTTAAAAACTTTAATATTGAAAAGTTTCAAAATGACTTAATGCTTTCTGGTTTAGAATCGGTAGAAACATTTACGGACCCAAACAAAGCTCTTTCAGAATTTTATACGATTTTTAACTCGATTCTTTCTCGTCACGCACCAATAAAACAGAGGCGAGTGAAGAGATCTCACCAACCTTGTTGGTTCAACAGAAACATAACGGAAAAGATGCTGGCTAGAGATAAAGCTCATAAAGAAGGAAATCATGACCACTATAAAATTCTTCGAAACAATGTGACATGTATGATTAAGCAGAACAAGAAAAAATATTTCAATGAAGCTGTACAAAATAATAAAGATTCTAAGGTGCTATGGAAAAATCTGAAATGCATAGCAAAAGTAAATCAATCAGATGAATTAATTTTACCAAAAACAATTACAAAATCCGAAACGATTATTCAGGGTAATCTTAACATAATCAATGAATTAAATTCACATTTTGTTAGTGTATCAGATATCGTGACAAAGACTTCTTTTTGTGAATCAAATTTCGAATTTCTTAAAAGAATACTAGACAAGAATTTGATTAATAATGAGTTCAATATTCCATTCATTACGACGCTTGAAGTATACACTTATATAAGCAAACTTGATTCGAATAAAGCTATAGGATTAGACGGTTTAGGTCCAAAAATTATTAAACAATGTGGGGCTATTATAACCCCTTCTATTACATCAATTATTAACAATAGTATTGCTTCAGGTGTGTATCCAGATGCGATGAAACTGGCTCGAGTTATACCGATTTTAAAAAGTGGGGATAAAGATGATCCCTTCAATTATAGACCCATATCAATTTTGCCTACAATATCAAAAATTTTTGAAAGACACATTGCCAACTACTTACATAAATTCTTTAAAGATACAAATATCATCAACCATTCTCAATCTGGCTTTAGGGCAAATCATTCGTGCACTACAGCTCTGGTTAAAATGATAGACGCTTGGTTAAAAGATATTGATGAGGGTAAACTAATCGGAACAGTTTTCTTAGACTTACGTAAAGCCTTTGATCTTGTTGATCACGAAATACTTTTACATAAACTTAAGCTGTACCATTTTTCAAACAAAGCGCATGGCCTTATGAAGTCATACTTATCACAGAGGAGACAGCTTGTACAGCTTGGCAATTTAAAGTCTAACTCACTTGAAATTAAATCTGGAGTTCCTCAAGGCTCAATTTTAGGTCCGCTTTTATTTCTGATTTATATAAATGATATATCATTTTCATCTTCTGGAGTTGATATTGATTTGTACGCTGATGATTCTACCATGTATAAATCAGGATATGATGTGATCTCAATAGAAAACGCTCTTCAAGACAATCTAATTCGCGTTCAAAATTGGTGTATTCTCAATAACATGGCTCTACATCCATCTAAAACGACATGCATGTTAATTGGTTCGAGGCATGCACTTACTGACGATAAAAAACTAATTTTGAATCTAAATGGTAATGCACTGGAAAACGTGAAGGTGCAGAAAGTATTAGGCGTTTACATTGACAACCACTTAAATTGGAAATTTCATATTGATTCTGTCTGTAAAGCAGTGAATAAGAAAATAGCTCTGTTCAAACATATAACTTTTTATTTAACAGACGAAATGAAAATGCTTTTCTATAACTCATACATACTACCCATAATGGATTATTGTTGTGTAATTTGGGGCAAACCTGAGCAAGGTTATGTAAACAAAATATTTGTTTTGCAAAGACGTATCGGCAAATTAATTCTTGGTAAGTCTAAAAGATTTCCTACAGAAACGTTATTTAAAGAGCTATATTGGCTGACTTTTCAAAATAGATGTAAGTATCATACTGCGGTCCTTATCCATAAAACAATCGGCAACAATGCGCCAAGTTACATGTCAGACTTAGTACGAGTATCAGTCAATGAAAACTATCATTTACGCTCAGAGACAAAAAGCGATCTAATCCTGACTAAAAGACCTCGAACGAATATATACAAAAGTAGCTTCAGTTATTTCAGCGTTAATGTATGGAATTCAATTCCAATCCAAATAAGAAACGAACCAAAGCTGACCAATTTCAAAGGAAAAATCAAACACTATTTAATCAATAACATGCAATAATTTAGATCCTACAAGTATCTGTCAGATAACTATTATTATTGATAATTTTGTGTGATTGTCAATACTGACTTTTGTATGAATGTTGTTTGAAGGCCTTATTGTAAATAAGTTAATCATTATGATATTGTGTATTGTAGTGATGTCTTAATAAGTCACCTTCGTTAAATAAAGATATTATTATTATTATTATTATTATTATTATTATTATTCTTTCCTCCGTTCATTTCCATTGCACGTTGGATGCTTTACTCACATTTGGGTCAGAGCCTCGATCTGGCATCAAAAAGTGTTACTATTTTTAGTAACAAATTGGAAGTGTATTTGGGTGTCATTACACCCTGATACAGTTCCAAATTTTTAACCGTGACCTGCGCATGATGTGAGCAAATAAAAGGTCACGTGGTCTTTTTACTATATAATTCATTGTGCGAGTCGTTATTTTCGCGCGAGCATTTTTCATTTATTCTGCCTAAGTATTAAGAATATTTTATACAGTCATTTGCGTTAATTATTAGAGTTTTCAGTTACAGGAATATTTTTGCAACTTTGATTGAAAAAAAGAGATTTTTTGGCTTGTAATCATTCGTACCCTGTCTCCATCGCCCATTACTACCATGCAAGTTCAGGATGAGCTACTGCTTTTGAAAACCATATAAAAAGAATTTTGCAGGAGCAAGTGAGCTCCTTAGTACTGTCCAAGTGTGAGCGGTAATATTTTGCATGTGTTTATGCTCTAGATTAGAGCCAATAATGGACAGGTCACAGGATCGATGGATTCCCAGCCGCGGAGCGTGGACAATTATAAATTAACTTATTGCTGAAATATTGTTGAGAGGCGTTAAATTAAAAAAAAAAAAAAAAAAAAAAAAAGAAACGAAAAGAAAAATGTTTTAAACTTTTACCAAACAAGAAATGTTAATGTTTTGACTGTCAAGGGCGGATCCAGGATTTTTTTCAAGGGGTGGGGGTGGGGTCTAGCCTATCAGATGGCTTTAAATTTGTGAATTTTGTAATGTTAGATATCATACTGACGCTGTGTAGTCAAAATTCGATTCTCGACCTATTCAAGGCGGGGTCCGGACCCCCGACCCCCTTTTAGATCCGTCTTTGACTGTCTTACAGAGATTGTTTCAAAAATCATTTCAAGGGGCAAAATAATGAAATACTTTTAATCAGCATTTTCTCCTTTTGCCTCAAGGTTTTCGTTACTATATTACTATATTTTTCATGGGGGTCCAAGACCAATTGCCAGGGCGGGGGGGGGGTCCACGCCCAAATGATGACTTAAATGTGTTGAATTATATATAACGTTAGGCCTATATTGACGCTTTACATTATATAGTCAACATTCAATTTTCGGCTGATTCCAAGGGGGGGGGGAGTGCGGATATTCCGACCCCCCCCCCCACTCTAGATCCACCATTGCACTAAAAAAACCTACTTTCATGATACCCATTCTGTTATCTGCAAGAGCTTCCAAATTGAATCAGGTGCCGTTTAGGAAAGGGTTAAGCCGCTGTCAAACTTGAAAAGTCTAAATAATTTGTCGTTTGGGAAATGGGCTTTAACAGCTATGTTTTTATCATCAAATTGATCTACCATAATGAATTATCTTTCTTCATAAACCTTTCGGTACTGACATAATCATCCTCACACTGAAAATGGCATGTTTCGTATTTTTGTTGGGGAAGGGGGGTTTACGTGAATATGACAGTTTAACCTTGCGGCTAGGTCCTCAAAAGATCCGAGGATACTATTTTTTTGGAGGGTCAAAAATGACTTAAAAGCCGATAAAAGCCATAAATGGAAGTCAGTCAATGATATCCCGTCGAGATTCACAGAGGAATCATCACTAAACGGAGTGTGAAGCCTCTTAAACTTCTTCTTTCCTCCGTTCATTTCCATTGCACGTTGGATGCTTTACTCACATTTGGGTCAGAGCCTCGATCTGGCATCAAAAAGTGTTACTATTTTTAGTAACAAATTGGAAGTGTATTTGGGTGTATGGTCCTCGTAAAATCGGCTGAGATAGTGACCTTTAGTCCAGTCACGATGTTATGGCATTTGTTTACAATTTTTACCTCTTTAACCCTTTCCCAAACAGCACAATTTTAGGGTAATCCACTTCAAAAACTACCACAAATGACAAAATTGATGTTATTAAAGATACGATTTGTGTAAAATATGACATAGAAAATATTGAGACAAAAGGAGAAACTGCTGGTTATCAGCAGTTTCTTCTTTTGTTTTAATGTTTTCCCAAGCTTATTCTCTTAGGGACGTCAAAACCAGGTCTTGTTTGGGAAAGGTTTAAACAAAAACAAAGTAGAATCATACCTATTTTGTCTTTTTTGTATGATTTAAGAAAGAGTCTTTAAAAAAAGGGAAAGTAGACCAAATTTTCCCGCCAAATGACTTGACTAACTGATAAGAGTGCCTTAGGGAAATGGTCTGACGTGTCACCATATGTTCATATTAATTTCATAACGTTATTTCAAAGAAATTCTTTTTTAACATTTTCATACGGAAAATATCTAAACCATGCGATTTCGATAAATTGTGCGAGGAACGAAAAATAAAAATAACAATAAAAACATTTTTCACTGAAATATTATAGATCTACTCAAATATCCAATGTAGATGGTCCACTTCCGGCTGGGAGTGTTGGCGTACTCCTGTAATCTAGCTACTTAGAGGCCAGGATCTGGGGACGGTTTGAGGACAGGATCACTTCTGCCAGCTGATCTATGTCTATCGGGCGTCCGCACTAAGCTCGGCATCAATATGGGCCACTCGGGGGAGCCCGGGCGGTCCAGGTTGACTAAGGAGGAACGTACCGGCCCAGGGTGGAAACACAGCAGGCAAAAGTTCCCGTGTCGAGCAGTAGTGGGATAGCGCTTGT
Source organism: Fragum sueziense (assembly GCA_963680895.1). Classification (NCBI taxonomy): domain Eukaryota; kingdom Metazoa; phylum Mollusca; class Bivalvia; order Cardiida; family Cardiidae; genus Fragum; species Fragum sueziense. Next base: position 73,318 of record CAVMGG010000696.1, read on the forward strand.
GAATAGACCACTGGTAGTAGCCTGTCTAATACAATTGGACCCGATCCTTTTTTTCTTTACATTTTTCGTTTATTTTATTTTTCAAACAGAACATTTTTATTATCATTTATCATCTTTATTATTATCTTTAATCAATTTTCTAAGCACGCTATTCACTGAGCCACAGTTACGGATTATGTGACTTTCCTACACTATTTTTCCACCTTATTTTTTTTTCATTATTCTGAGATTGAATCAATTTTCTAAGCACGCTATTCACTGCCCAGAGGTACGAATGATATGTTTTTCTAACTTAATTTTTCCTTGTTCTATGATTTAAGTTTGAGCTCCTCTCAGCCCCGTTGAAGAATATCCCCAAATCTCCAGTCAGAAACACTATTGTTTGCAAAATGGTTAAATTTGAAAAGGTATCAGTGAAAACATGTGTTAAATTTAGTGTTCATGTCGCTATGTAATCCGTTTCAGTCAATTATTTTCAATCAAGCGATCATTCGAATAATCAATGGATAAGATACACGGTGGATAATCACGTGATACAATATTTTCAGAAAATCTTCAATAATTTTGTAAATACTGGACCGATATGAATTCGGGTTGAAGCAGAGAATGTGGACAGACGTCACGCATTAGATGGACGTGGTTGATTTTTGAAAAGTCAACTGATAAAAAAGTTATTGAAGATAAACCAAAATTTGGTTTATCTCCAATAACTTTTTTATCAGTTGATTTTTTTTTAAAATCTACCACGACTATGTTATTTCTGACATTTTTCCACCTTCTCTGCTTCAAACCGAGTTCAAATTGGTCAAGTATTGACAAAGTTATTGAAGATTATCGGAAATTCTTAGTCACGTGATTATACGCCGTGAGATACGACGTCGACTGGTGAGCGGAATGTCGTGGCTAGCTTCATTCAAGAAATGTCGTTACTGAATCCAAATTGTTGATTATTAATCGTTTACCTAATGTTAGCTTGTTTTGGTGTTTTTATCAGAGAGATATTCAGAAAACATAGATCTACTTTTCCAATTTTTCTTCTTCTCATTTTTACTAAATGAGCGACATCAACATAATTATCTAAGAGAGAATTCCGCCAGAGAAAACTCTGATTACTACAGCTTAAACAGCTTAAAAAAGCTGTAGTTATGACATTCTCGAACGTAACCAATGATAGACTAGACTAGATACATTGCACAACAACATGCATCTGTAGGTCACAGATCAGTCATTGTCTGACAAGCGCACTGATCAATCATTTAAAGGGGGAATAACACTTAACATCTTACAAATTTTCAGAGAACTTCGTGCAAAAAATAAATATATATTGTGAAAATATGGCCTTTAAATTGCATCTATGCCAAACCTTAGCTTTCTATCTTGTGTATTGGCTAGGATGTTGACGGATTTAAAACCCCATATGTTTTATTATTATAATTTTTATCCCCCCGACAAAAAAACATGGGGTTTTAAATCCGTCGACATCTAAGCCAATACACAAGATAGAAAGCTAAGATTTGGCATATATGCAATTTAAAGATCATATTTTAATAATATATATTTATTTTTTTGTACGAAGTTCTCGGAAAATTTGCAAGATGTTAAGTGTTATTCCCCCTTTAAGGTTTGTCACCATCTGTCTTGTCATTAGACATATATAGTGCATGATAATGAATTTTGTAACCAATTTATATTTCGCAGAACGATAATATTCAGGCCCGTAGGAACTGGGGGGGGGGGGGGGTGCTGGGGGAGTGCTAAGCCCCCCCCCCCTCCAATGTTTGCCAAAAATGCCGAATTTTCTTAATTTTACACTGAAAATTTTCGGAAAATCCAAATTAGCCCCCCCCCCCCCCCAATATTCAGGTCAACGGCTTTAGCCCCCCCCCCCCCCCCCCATATGAAATTGCTTCCTACGGGCCTGATTTTCTTTGCTTTTATGAATTCAAATGAGTTACTGGCGACAAAATATAGTATACCATGAGCCAACCATAATGTTATTATTAATTAATATTGTTACAATGGAATAAATGCATGATTTAGCCCTCTCCCAAACGACATAATTTTTGACAGGTCCATTTTAATAGCTGCTGCAGACGACACAATAAATGATGTCAAGTGTAGATCATTTACATGCCTGAAGGAACAGGGGGGGGGGGGGGCTAGGGAGGTTCTCAGCCCCCCAAAGTTGGCCAAATTTTCCTTATTTTACACTGAAAGTTTAGGGAAAATCCAATTTAGCCCCCCCCCCCCCCCCATATTCAGACACAGAGGCTTTAGCCCACCCAATATGAAATTGGTTCATGTGGGTCTGATTTATATGTTTAAGCAAAGAAAACGGAGAAATATTGATTATTCTTTTGGCTTAATAGATCTATTTGCCGAATCCGTTTCAATCAGGGGCGTTGTTTTGAAAATGGTTAAATTCAAGACATTTATATCCCTTTCCAAAACTAGATATGGTGTTGAAGTTCCTGACAGAGAATGTCTATGAAAATATTGATCCAAAAGAAGATGTTGGTGATCAGCCTTTTCTTCTATTGCCTCAATATTTCCTTTGCTATAAGCCTATTGAACACAAAACCTATCGTTATCCACAACCACTTTGCTATCTGCAGCAGCTTTTGAATCCGAACACCTTATCTTTGCCATGTGGGAAAGGGTTGAGGTTCAACCATTACAACATTCTGCGTCCAGGGAACATACGCAAAGATGCAAGCCAATAAAAATCGAGATCAACCTACGCTTTCGGGGATTGTACTCAAAACCTCTTATGGGGGAAACTAGCTCGGTCAACTCTTCACCAAAATGACATATTTTAGACCAAATTCTGTGTTCATCGAGATTAAAAACCTGTAAATTATAGCATTGAATATTGAAGGACATGGAGAAAATACTGATTATTAGCATTACCTTATCTTAACCCGTTACCACACAGTGACTCTTTTTGGCTCCCCTAAAGCATATGGCTTGGGAAAACATTGTGGAAAATGAAGAAATTGCTTGTGACAAGCAATTTCTTCATTTCCCACAATATTTTCTACCCCAAGACACCAAAAAACTTTAAAATGCCATTGGCCTGAAATTGCCGTCTGCAACATCTTTGAATTTGAAACAGCCTAAAATTTTGTTGGTTCGTAATGGGTTAACCAAACACTTCGTGAATCCTCGAGCTTCATCCGTGATAACGGAAATTAACGAGATACACAAGTCAATTCACGGGCGTCATCCGTGGCAACAGAAATTGACAAGGGATTGCGCCCGAAGATGCACGATGTGTTTTGTAGTTAATTATGAGCTGTAATCCTTAATTACTCCCTCTATTTGAAAAATGAGAAGCAGGGGTTGATTAGAAAAGTATTGAATAATAAAAAAGTAAACGCAGGGGAAATAATTTGAACTAACTCGAACTTAAACCGCAAGAGTTTTATTTCTTACTACCTCAATCATTTTATACATAATAACAAAATAATTTTGGAATGCCAATTGCATGGCATTAACCTATTACCACACATTGACTTTTTTAACTCCCCAAAAGAAAATGGTTTGGGAAAACAATGTGAAAAATGAAGAAATTGCTTGTGACAAGCAATTTCTTCGTTTCCCACAATGTTTTCTATCCAAACAGACCAAAAATGTAAAATCATATTAACTTGAAATTGTCGTCTGCATCATATTTGAATTTAGAATAGTCCATTTTTTCTGTCCGGTAATGGGTTAATATTTAGCTATGATAACAAGATCTTGCTGGTTAGCAACATTTTACCATTTTCATTTGTTGTTTTTACTGCGGAGCTTTTACTGCGAATAAAATGCTTGTTTGGATTCGGTAAAACCTTATTTGGTTCATGGAAGAGAATTCGTGCTGGACAGCGCAAACATTCCAACATCCGTTATGTCCCCTGGAAATACTCCATCAAACATTATTAACATCAGTCTTAATCCTCTCCAAAACGGCGGTTTTTTAGATGCTCCTAAACCAATGGGTAAATATGAATGTTGATAAAGAAAAAGCCTCTTTTTATCTCTTTTTATCTCTCAGCACAGAAAGTATTAAGGAAAAAAAGGAGAAAATGTCGTTTTTCTCAAAAGGACTTTTTCCGTAACCCTATTCTTCTATGGACATTGAAACGATTGTTTAGGAAAGGGTTAATTGAAAAAAGACTTGATTTTGACAAAAGACGTTAAAAATTAAAAATAATAATAATAATAATAATAATAATAATAAAAAAATAATAATAATAAAAAAATAATGATGATCTGCAATGTCTGTCTTTCTCGTAATCTGTTTTTTGTTATAGCATACAAATTGTCAGCTTTTAAAATTTAGCATTTGTCGTCTGCAATTCATTTGAAATATGTCTAGAAATTCGGAATACTTTTTCCTTCCACGACACAATCGGTAGCCCGTCTGGATCTTAATCATGGGTTCCAAGGTTCGATCCCCGGTCGAGGTGAATATTCTTTCCCACATGTTTCTACCACCAATAAGTAGATTATCGGTTACCACGCATAGATGATTTTTATGCCCAACTTTCACAAGATAAGGGGCATTAGAGAACATTGTGGAAAATGAAGAAATTGCTTGTGACAAGCAATTTCTTCATTTCCCACAATGTTTTCTACCCAGAAAGACCAAACATTCACTTGAAATTGTTCTCTGCCACTGGTCGCAATTATCATTG